>JARQZK010003784.1:0-52500 GCA_030704885.1 Cynegetis impunctata
GTCGAAGAAATGCAGTTCTTTCAAATCAGAGAACCTTATTTCAATTTGACCCCTAATAGTATCCAAAATTTCATAAAATATTTGCTTATAGTGAAGCTCCATATCTGCGTAACTGAATTTCTTTCGTTTTGGGCTGAATTGAGTCGTATCATCAGTATAGTTTGAAATACAGAAAATAGTTTTTTAAAATAAACTTCTGCACGAAATTCTGAAATTTTTTCTAAATGAAACTTGAGCCGATTTCGTGAGTAAATTACATCTGAAAACTTGTGCTGTAAGATTTGAAAAACTATTTATGTTTGTTCAAAAATTAATTTAAAGATGTTTAAAAAATATATAAATTCCTTATCTTGTGAGTAAGATATTAATCCGCGTGCTGTATTTAAAGTTACTTTATCGGTGAAAACTTCCTCACTTTCAACTAGGTATAGAATTAAATCCTCAAATCCTAAGCGGCCCCAAACAGAGACATTTTCACTAGTAAAAAGTAAACACTGCCAACAAAATAATTTATTTTTTACCTGTGATCAGGTTAGGCAAGGATGTCTCTCATAATTCCTTGTATTAAAACAGCGGTTTTGTTGTCTGTTACGCTGCACCAAATTGTTTAATTCAGGGGTAGGTCGCAATGTTTTTATCAAAAACTTTATCCTCATAACTTAGTGCACTGAAGTTATGGATAACAAATATTCCACTAAGTCACCATTGAAATTTTTGAAATTAACTTCAGTAACCAAACTCATTTTAAAACAATACGCGAGCAATATAAGTAAACACGCTGCCATTAGTAACTACGATCACACTACGATTCAATTAATGCTTTCCAACGAATTCACTCGATGTCACGCGAAATTCTATAGTTGTGATTGGTCGACATTATATGAGACTGGGTTCCTATCCGTGTTCCCATTTACATGTGTTTTGCTTTTCTATTGCAATGAAGTATTCATTCGGAGTATTTGCACCGTTGTTTGCTTTTCTGTGACAGGCATAATGAACGTTGAGAATATACCTTTCTAAGCCTCCGCAGCGTTGCCACAAATCTTGAAATGAATGAAATGCAGTAAATGTAAATACCTTCTATCTTAATTAATAAATTATATTATATAATGAAGGTTGAAAGGAAGGGAGGTGCATAAAATAATATGATTTTGATTAATATGAATATGCTGAATGCTGACTATTCAATATAATATATTAGTGATACACGGAATATTATTGAGGAGGCTTAGCCTCCTTAGCCTCCTTTGACTAGCCGCCCCTGATATATATATATATATATATATATATATATATATATATATATATATATATATATATATATATATATATATATATATATATATATATATATATATATATATATATATATATATATATATATATATATATATATATATATATATATATATATACACTGAGAAAAAAGAATAGATTTTCTGTTTACTAAATGAATGGTTATGTCGATTAAGTTTTATTGAACAATTAACATTTCAGTCATACTACTTTTATGAGTGCTCAATATCACGACAAATCTATTACATACCACATCCGAATGATGATAGCTTTAATTAATATTGACTACTTCATCAGTTGAAATGTTCAATAACATGTAATTTTTAAATATCTTACCTGTAGAGGTATTAGGTTCAGAGTGAATATAGCTTATTTAATATTTATATTTACCACTACAAATGATATCACGTATGAGATTACTTCCTGTGATGTCAAGATTTACCCCTACAAAGAGTTTTCCGTATTGCCATTCGTGATTTGTGCACCCATTCTCATTGTTTTAATTTTGCACTACTGTTCCAAGTTGAAGTTCAATGTCCACGAATAGATACCTAGAATGGAAATCTTACTGATTGAGTGGAATTTGGATATTTTAATACCTGTAATCAACGGTAAGTCATACTTTGTTTCATAGCGAATATGGAATGGCACTAATGGCTTCAGTACCTACTTAAAGACAGAATTCATAATCGCATGTAGGTTTGTCTGACATAGTGGGTATCTTCTAGTTTTTTCAAATTTGATTTACTTAATCAACTAGATATATGTAGGTATATAGCCATATGACTTACATTTTTCCATTTTAAATGTATAACTAACTGCATATTATTGAAAAGCGATAATTTCCCTGCAAATGTCCCAAAAGTACGATCACCTGCTTATAATTTCCAAAGACTATTATCATTAGGTAGTTTTTATTACCTATTATGTACTTATCACCATTAGTTTGTGGAGAAAACTGTTTTTTTACCACTTATTTCGTACTTCTTTTGTTGTAGAGAACTATATAGATAAATAGTCATTCGAAAATTATGAACCTTGAGGGAAGTTCTAAATCTTTGGGACAGGACTTCAGAGTATGGAATGAATTAATTTTCAAACACCCTGTTTATTGATTACTAAAGTTGAATAAACCAGCCTGTAAACATTGTCTTACTTTTATTACATAATGACAGTTGGTTCTGTTTCCGAAAAACAACATACGTATGAAATTAGTACTATGTTGTACATAGTACCTACTAATAGTAGTACATTTAGTGAAGTTATAATGAACCTGCAAAAATCTCTGATATTATATCATGGACAAAAATACAAAGGTAGTAGTGTAAATTGTCATATAAATGCTAGGTAATACCCTTATTTTGTTACGTAGTATTCCATGCCACCGATAAATAAGATCAAATCGACAAGTGGGAGTTACTGTTTTGTAGTGGTAAATAATAACCAAACAGGAAATGTACTTGATGCTTTAAGCTTCAGTATTTATTATTGTTCAGATCATACTATTTTGTAGTGGTAATATTCAATAAATGTAGTGATTGGCGCCTATTTGACCACAACGCTTGGTATAATATAGTTATCTTTCGGTATTCACAACGGATTATTTTTTTCAGTGTATATATATATATATATATATATATATATATATATATATATATATATATATAATCTCTTGATAATTATTAGCAATAACAGGCTGGTTGAATCTTAAAAAACTCGATTTAATTAATAAGTTGACGTTCCACTATGACATTCATAGTTATTCAAAACTTGAAAAAAATTGAAAATTCTTTGACATTTATTGACTTGAAAAAATTGAATAGATAAGATTGATCTGTTTTGTTAAAAATTCTTTCGGATGTAGCTGTTCTTTGTTATTTATTACGTGCTATTCAGTCTAATATTAACATTCAAAATTGTTATCATTAGAAGGCAAGGGAAACTACAGAAACCTTTACCTACGTAATGTTCGAAAATAATAATAATAGGGTACTATTTATTTAATAGAAAATAAATTAGTCACGGGAAAATATTAAAAAAGTAGAGTAGAATTATCGGTATAGAACGTTTATATGGAAGCAGCCGTTGACACGTGTTTCGGACTCTTTGGTCCTCATCAGAACGGCGTAGCTAAGTATTGGATTGAAAATTTGGAGATGAACCAACCTGTTATTGCTAATAATTATCAAGAGATTAAAAATAAATCACAGGCAACAACAATTCGAATAAATATATATATATATATATATATATATATATATATATATATATATATATATATATATAATTTCGAAAAAAGAGAAACATTTTATCAATTTGAAATTATATGGACCATACTGCAATAACAAAAATGTACAAAAGTTTGTGAGCATCCCTTATACGCACATCCCCTCTTCGAAGATCATTCAATTCTTTAAAACAGGAATTTATAGAATGGACTGTGAAGAATGTAATTCAACATATATAGGTCAGACCGGGAGATGTTTTGAAACCAGGCTAAAAGAACATCTAAAAAACGAACAATCAGCATTTGGGGAACATCTAGAGTCAAAAAAACATAACATCTCATCCTCTTTCAAACCAAAAATTCTTCATTACTGTGATAAAGGTATGATAATTAACTTCCTGGAAGCCATGGAAATAAACAAGATCCAAAAATCCCATAAGTACATTCTTCTCAATGACCAGTTAGACTTAAACCACTCCCCACTGTTAAATCTCTGATAACTTGGACCCATCGATTACATTTTACCACCTCCAGGTACCGAACCGAAATACTTATATTTTCAAGCGATGTCTTTGCAATTATGTGTATGCCTCAGAGCGACGGCAGTCAAAATGTATGCTGCCTTGCCAACCAATCCGAACCCCCTCGTCACCAGACTTGGAGAATACGACGAAGACCAACCGTGGAAACACAAGAGACCCAGGATGATACTCCGAGAAGACCAGGACCAAGATTAAGGTTTTATTCCTGTCATTAGGACAGAGATTTCGAGTCAACTCACATGTAGTATTTTTAAGTTCAGACTGTAAAGTCGGTCACGACTTAGGACACTTCTTGTCACAATATTAATACTTTTCATCAATGTAAACTCAATTAGAACATAAGATATAAAAATGAAATTATGGTACTGTAAATAAACGATTATGAAAAAAAAAAAAAAAAAACAAAAAAAAAAAAATTGCAATTATGTATTCAGTCTTGATAATGCTGTAACAGGCGAAACTAGTCGAATAAAAAAGTTATTTTCATTTTGTGGTTTTCAGACAAGTTGTTTTCTTATTATTTAATTTTTAATATATATATATATATATATATATATATATATATATATATATATATATATATTTTAATATATTATATATATATATATATATATATATATATATATATATATATATATATTATATATATATATATATATATAAATATTAATATATATTATATATTATTAATATATATATATATATATATATATATATATATATATATATATATATATAATATTTTCTGGTACATATTGGTATCTCCAGCGGCTCTCATTGAGTCAAATGAGCAGATTTAGTACCTACTGGGATTGTTTTCGTTGCAGAACTATCAAAATTTGGTCAAATTTATCCAACCGCCGCCATTTTAACGTAGATTTTTTTTTAAGTGATGAACTTCATAGCTTCTGCATATTGTGTTAGAGGGTTGAAGTTTTTGATACGTACATTGAATTTATGTTGACATAACATATGAGAAAAAGACTCTTTTTCTCAACCGAGCTACATTTCGTGGTGACTATATTCCGTTCGAATTGCATCTCGATCTGCCATCTGTACGCGATACACTTCGCGAATTTGTTTTCACAATAGAGTGTTGAAATTTGGTACGTGGATTATGTAGATGTTGACGTACGTTTCATCGTTGGTTTCAACTTTTTTCTTGAACCACGATGCACTTCCCAAATTTTTTTTTGCAATTCGGTCTATGCGGTTTTTTCCAAACGTGTTCGTATTCTTATATTCAATGCAATATACAAGGACGTTACAAATTTCCTTACATTCAAATACTCAAAATACTTTAATTGTTTCCCTATAATAGAAGTTTTCTTCGAGATTCGTGTAACTTTTGAGTGTTCTAGGTTAGAGTATCATAAGTTTAAACGCAAAATGAACTTGTTAAAGGCATAAATACATGCAACTCTATTTAGTTTTATCATCGCTTCGAGTGAATGGCTAAACAAATGTAACGGAAAATATTATCTGACTCGGCGGTTGCGAAGCGTGTTCTACATTGTTTTCACATCAACGGGACGAACTGATTCAAATCAGATGCGGTAAGGTTTTAATAAAGGAAATGTAGCTTTGCTACTGTAACTACTTTGCCTCGGAGGAAATTTCATGAAGTGGAAGGAATGAAAATCGATTAGATAGAAAACTACTAATGCAGGTTGTGTGGATATATTTGAATAGATTAATGCGTGTCAAATAAAATAAAAAAATATTTAAACAGAAGAATTTCATTTGAAATTTTTTTCATTGTCAAGAGATAAAATAGTTATATGATAGCAAATAATTCACTGAAAAAGGACCTGTTAAGGGTGAGTAGAAAATGAAATGTAGATGAAATATCAACTCAAATGAGAGAACTGAAGTTTGCCAATCAAATAAATAAGTGAACACAACGCTTTCAAAATAGTTTATTCATATTTTCTCAGCTCAATTGGCTCAAAAACTCTGAATTGACCAGATGAGAAAATAAATCATAGTTATATTTGATCTCATCTGATTAGAACAATATGATATCAAATATAATGCATAACATTTATATTTTCAAAAGCCAAAAGGTACTGGAATTTTGGGCAATGGTAATTCGAGTAGCTCCCAATCAAAACAATTAGGTGGGACCTGAACCATTTGGGGGGGGGGGGACGTTCCCCCCTCTGGGTCTGCGCCTGATATCTAGTGATACTTATATTTGTGCACAATTAACAAAATTATTAAGTGATCGAAGTTATAAAAAAGGATATAAAAAAACTCATTTGAATGACAATGAATAAAGAAGAGGAAGAATTTGAAAACACGTGGATGCGATTTATTTTATTATTATTATTAATTGAATTAACGAACAGCTGTCTGTTATTTAATGTATGTATGTATGTTTGATTAATTGCATATATCTTTTGCATTTTATATTATATAGTATGTTATTAAAGTTGTTGTTGGAGTTTACCACGTATATATTAGGGTTTACCGGCAAAAGTTGATGTATAGGTATTTATGATACAACACATTCAACGGCAACCTAACCGTCAATTTGTGATTTGATTGTAGAGTGTAGTTTATTAATTTATATGTAGTGATACTTATATTTGTGCACGATAAACAGAATTACTAAGTAATTAAAGTTAATAAAATATTGAAAGATACAGAAAAACTTACTATAGTCGTGCGTCGAAGTTGACACACATAATTTTTTTGTTGAAACTTTTCCACTTTTTGTCACAATTTACTGTTAGAAAATATATCCTTTGATAATAATATGAATTACACATGTCCAGAAATAATTTCAACAAAACGTTATACTTTCTGGGAAGTTAATGCTCGTCCACTTTTTTATTACAAAAATTTTCGAACGAATTCAAATTCACATTAGCCTTCTACATTCTATTTAATCCCATCAAAAAATTTTAAAAAATTCAAATATCCGTGATCCGAGAAAAACGAAACATGAGCTCGTAGCTACAGGGTAAACAGTTTCCCATCAGGTTAAACGTTCCACTCTCCGTGCCTAAAAGCCATTTACTTCATGATTCACTATGCAAAACGCGGATTCAACGCCAACTTGCGGTAATTCAAGTTTACCAAGTCGCAAAGCCAAGTTTGCCTTATGACAGTAGTTCGAGGTGATATTCTCGCATAAACAGCAAAACACTTTCCAAAGAAGCCCCTCATACGAAACTTCAGTGCCGCAAAATTTGATATCACAACTTGAACTTCTCCTTATATTTTAACCCTAGTAGTTCCGTATAGTTCAAACTTTATCGGTTACTAACGTTCCCTCATTTCGATCCAAAATTGTAGTAAATAGCACGTTGTTGCAGAATTTCAATTTGAGTGCGATTTTTCCATTGCCATAATACAAAAATATGAGTGAAATGAAGTATGTAGATTTAATGAAAACATAAGTTACAATAATAATTATCTTCATATACAATATTTCGAAACATACCTTCGTATTCAGATTTAACTAAATGTGATTTCCATACACTATTAAGCTCATCAAGTAAATCATCTTATCTATTGCAAGCACAAATAACATAATTCTACAGCCATACAAAATACATCACTCAATCCATGACACTACATAAGCGAAAATCGAAACTACAGTTTTTTTCTTTCCAAACAAATTTAGTAAATGTAGTAAGTATAACGTCAATATGAGAGTAAAATATCTTACCTAAACATACACATGTATTTGTATGATTTTTTTAATTCTTCTTTCTTGAAAATGTAGTAATACCTATTACAAAGCTGTAGTCGAAAATATTTGACTATAAATAGTGATCAAAATCAAGGTATAGTGTTTCACATTTATAAATAAATTCGAATTATTCTTGCCTGGGCTGCATTGTTATTTATTTTGTTTTTTTAGCATTAACTTGCCATTTGAGTTTGAAAACTGATTCAATTAAACAGTTTACCTTTCGTCAAGAAATTTTCAAAACTTTCAAAAAATATTTGATAAAGTATATATATATATATATATATATATATATATATATATATATATATATATATATATATATATATATATATATATATATATATATATATATATATATATATATATATATATATATATATATATATATATATATATATATATATATATATATATATATATATATATATATATAAATTATATATATATATATATATATATATATTTGCCCCTCAAATTTACTGACTACTTCAGCTATCCCACAATCGGAAGACCTTTCCACCTATATGAAAAATCACAAAACTCCAGCCAATTCCAAAAAAGGGGAAAAAGTGCATTCCTGAGAATTACCGTAATTGGCGTGCTACCCATATTGTCTAAAGTCTAATGTAATGGAATCTGCCGTCAGCCCACAGTTTGTGAAACAACTCGAACAGAATAATCTCATTATCGACAATCAATAAAGCTTTTGACGTTCACGTTTAACAGGTGACTTAGGTACTTACCTATATTACGAATCTTTGACCAAGCATTATCGATATCTCTGAGGACTTCGAACGAATTTGACACAGGGCACTTCTAATGAAGCTTGAATCCTATGGGCTTCCCGAATAGTTATGCGGCTTTATCGAAAGCTAGCTCCATGAAAGGCAATTACGCGTTGAGGTCGATTATGCGAGTTTAAACCCTCTTATTATAAACGCCAGTGTGCCTCAGTAATTTGTCTTGTCCCCGATGTTTTTTCTAACAAAAAATAAAATTGTGAGCCTCGCTGACGACAGTACTCTAATAGCATCCACCGCCAGCAAACGCAAATATTAAGTCAACCAATAAAATTCATACTTTTGGAATCGGGGTTGATTCCAATTTAACATAGCATGAACATATCGCCACCATTTCTTAGTCAGCTACACAGATGCATAGTTATCTTTCTTGTTACGTCTAAGCAGCTATTGTTCCTTTATAAAGCTCTGATTAGACCAGCATTGGAATACTGCACCCATGCTTGGAGTTCTGCACCAAAGCACTTCTCACATCTGCTTACCTCAATTCAGAAAGGAGTAGTGAGGCTAATAGACGACCTGTCTATCAATCGTCTTGTTACACAAGTTATGCATATAATACACACCAATTTTACGAACACATCCCAATAGCCAGCGAATAGATCTACCAGAGAGCATTTCTGATCCCAACTGCAAACCGAGAGGTATTTTCGGATTGCCAGAACTGGCAACGGTTTAAATCTAGCATAAACCGTCATTTGTTGAAATCATCTCGGGGCGGTAGAGACGCGTTATAAGCTTTTGCTTTTACCAAGAGGTTCTCATGAAAACGTATATAGATATAAATATATATATATATATATATATATATATATATATATATATATATATATATATATATTATATATATATATTATATATTTATATATATATATTTATATATATATATATATATATATATATATATCGAAATTGGTATTTATATTATTATGTTTTATAATGAATAAAGAAAAATGATAAACAAACATTATTATACGTATATTCTTGAATTAGCACACAAACATATGTCATATGTTTATATATAAATTAAGTCGGTAGTCTAATAGATCCAAACACATTCTAACATTCCATCCAGAATTAAAATTAGGAGACAAAACGTGGGTCCCCCAAAAAATGTATATATCTTATGGAAAGAAGCATATGTTATTACACCTCTTTTGTCCCACTGTCACAACAAAACCTACGTAAAACTTTCACTTTTTTATAAAATTATTACTTCCCAACTCTGATAGTAAGACGGAATGATTTTTGAGTAGATTTGTAAATCATATCACTCACGTTTTCAGATAATATGATAAGCAATAGATATATGTATATTCAAAATGCACTACTACATCAACTTTTATATTTTAATCGGTTACAACTACCTACTACTAGCTAAGTCACCAATTAATCGCCGTATCCCGACAAACTTAATTTTATACATGTCTCTTTTGTTCGGAAAGTTAGTACAATTTAGCAACATTGATCATGTACTAAAAGCGATTCCATCCAAAGCGCGAGATGAAACGAGAGCCGGTTAACTGGAGTTTACTGTTGCATAAACCATTTAACACATCTCTATGACAAAGTTGAGCCCGAGGTATTCAAATTCGCCAGCCAGCACGGTTTGGTTGCTTACAATGAACGTTTCTTCCTCCCCGTTCAGTGTGGCTGCCGGAAATGGGCCTTCTACAGCCCCTAGCCTGGATTTCATTCAATATTTGCACATCCGATTGGAAATTGCTTTGCTGACTAGTTACTACTGGGAATATGCTGCAATTGTAATCAGCTGAAATATATCATTTAGACTTCATTCGTATCTTCGTATTCAAGATAATACTCAAAAACTCCTAAATTTGTCCATAGCAGTAGTTCGCAACAATATATATATATATATATATATATATATATATATATATATATATATATATATATATATATATATATATATATATATATATATATATATATATATATATATATATATATATATATATATATATATATATATATATATATAAATATATATATATATATATATATATATATATATATATATATTATATATATATATAGAATATATATATATATATATATATATATATATATATATATATATATATATATATATATATATATATATATATATATATATATATATATATATATATATATATATATATATGAATACCGTGGTTATAAAATTAAGTGAATTTAGGACATTTATTTGAAACTAATCAAACAAACCTCCTAGCGGAGCTGGTTATAAGAGTTCACGAAGCATCGAAATATCTACATCTACCTTAGACGGTACTTGTTAAAAATGTTAATTTGTTTATCACGATCGATGGAAATTGATAGACAGACTGTTTTGCCCTTATTGGAGCTCATCGGTATCATCCATCCATCGAAAGTGATAACCAACCCAACATTTCAAACGGTCTTATATATTCCTTCTAGCAACACAATGGAATATGAATATGACACAGCACCACCAGTTAGAAACAATTGAACCACATCTTTCAGACAGACGAAACATTTAGGCAGCGAGAACTCGTACGTCCTGGCAGCCGAAGGTGGCTACTATATCTGCTAGGGTAAGGTTGCTACATCAATTCGATGTATTCGTCAACCTTCGGGTGTCAGGACGGTGTGCCTAAATGGTTTTATCTGTCTGAAATATGTGGTTCAATTATTTCTGACTGGTGGCGCTGTGTCATATTTATATTCCATTGTGTTGCTAGGAGGAATAAGACCGTTTGAAATGTTGGGTTGGTTTTCACTTTCGATGGATGGATGATACTGATGAGCCCCAATAAGGGCGAAACAGTATATTTATCATTTTCCATCGATTGTGATAAACAAATTAACATTTCTAACAAGTACCGTCTAAGGTAGATGTAGATATTTCGATGCTTCGTGAACTCCTAGAACCAGCTCCGCTAGGAGGGTTGTTTGATTATTTTCAAATAAATGTCTTAGTTTCACTTAATAATAGTATACAAAACAAGCAAAATTATCGGTCAAGCCCGCACATGTCGAAGCAGCCGTTGACACGTGTTTCGGACTATTTGGTCCTCATCAGAACGGAGCCAAGTATGCGATAGAAAACCTGTAAATGAAACAGCAACAACAAGCAGTATCCCTTGCTTCAGAAGACAATCCCCCATTTGTGGTTCATTGTTCGGATTTGGAGATTTGATCAAACTCTGACCACGGAGGCGATTAATGCCATCTGTGAGATCCTTGACCATGGAATTAAACTACAAGGAGGAACTTATCGCTGGGAATTAGTATACCAAACAAGCAAAATTATCGGATTCTGCTTGTTGTTGCTGTTTCATTTCCAGGTTTTCTATCGTATACTTGGCTACGCCGTTCTGATGAGGACCAAAGAGTACGAAACACGTGTCAACGGCTGCTTCGACATATGCGGGCTTGACCGATAATTTTGCTTGTTTTGTTTACTATTTCTCCGCGATGAGCTCCTCTTTGTATTTTAATTCCATGGTCCGGGATGGCATTAATCGCCTCCGTAGTCAGAGTTTGACCAAATCTCCCAATCCGGAGAGTTCGAACAATGCACCACAAATGGGTGATTGTCTTCTGAAGCAAGGGATTCTGCTTGTTGTTGCTGTTTCATTTCCACGTTTTCCATCGCATACTTGGCTACGCCGTTCTGATAAGGACCAAAGAGTCCGAAACACGTGTCAACGGCTGCTTCGACTTATGCGGGCTAGACCGATAATTTAGCTTATTTTGTATATATATATATATATATATATATATATATATATATATATATATATATATATATATATATATACATATATATATATATATATATATATATATATATATACAGGGTGGGCAAATAAGGTTGTTCAAATGAGTTTGATATCACTACCCCTCTAGCCGCAACCCCTAACAGCTCTCATTTTTTAATAGGGAAAAGGGGTCGAGCAGCACCTTGTTGGAAAGGCAATTCAATTTCCTGCAAGTGTATTTTTTTTTCATCGCTTATTAATTATTATGCAGAGTGACTCAGTATTGCATCAATAACTTTCACACGCCGAATTTGGATCTTTGAGATGGAAAAAACGCTCGGACGGGTCAAATTTTGTTGAAAGGGGGACAAATAAGGGTGTTCAAATGAGTTTGATATCACTACCCCTCTAGCCGCCACCCCTAACAGCTCTCATTTTTATTTAAAGTCTGAAATAACTAAATGAATTCTCATTTTCAAACAGCTTCTCCATCTCAATATCAACGAAATCTGTTATCGCCGCTTTTCTTTGCAATTTCTCGATCACTACGCGTATGCCAAACACATGTTGAAAATGCTGAAACCGAGACAATAACTGAAAACGTGAAAACAATAATATTTACAAAGTAAATCGTGCGCTTTCGTTTAAATTGAAATAATTGCTGTTAGGGTAGCGGCTAGAGGGGTAGTGATATCGAATTCATTTTTCGACCCGTTCGAGCGTTTTTCCATCTCAAAGATCCAAATTCGGCGTGTGAAAGTTATTGGTGCAATACTGAGTCACTCTGTATAATAATAAATAAGCGATGAAAAAAAAATACACTCAGGAAATTGAATTGCCTTTTCAACAAGGTGCTGCTCGACCCGTTTTCCCTATTCAAAAATGAGAGCTGTTAGGGGTTTGCGGCTAGAGGGGTAGTGATATCAAACTCATTTGTACACCCTAATTTGTCCACCTTTCAACAAAATTTGACCTGTCCGAGCGTTTTTTCGGTATTCCATCCTCAAAATTCGGGGTGGAAAGTTATGGATACCCTGTATATATATATATATAAAAATAAATAAAGAGGGAGAAAGATAACTGTGGAGAAAAAAAGGCTATAGACTAACAATTAGCAGAGCTACTGGGAACTGAGTAAATTTTTTATTTTTTCCAATATTTCGGATTTGTCATCAACCTATCATCAGAATATCTGAAAAATATTTGACATTACTAGAAAATAGTTGAATATATTGAAAAAGCACTTACAGTGGAAGTAAAATAAATTGAAAGCCATGAAATGTCTAACCACTTGTTGACATCAGAATAATTAAATTAACAGAGAGATAATGGGGCGGACAACAGCAATCTGAGTATTATTTACAACTTGATGTTGCAGTTGGATAAGCACCGAAAGAATTGTCTAGGTTGAATTTCTCCATCACGGGATGATTTACTGTTTTTGTGATAACACGATTTCATCGTAGCGACATAAACCTATCATTTCTTTGGATACCCTTCTTTGTGTCACTCAGTGAATCAGTGAGTCTGTTTTTCTGTAAAGTCTGGTCAGTGTAATTACCTTTACCTATGAGTGAAACATTCTGCTATCAAAAATCATTATCCAATTTATATTTCATATAATTGCTCTCGATTTGAATTAGTTTTACTGGAAATACCTTTCCACTGTATTTTTTTTGAATTCAAAAAAAGGGATGATGGGACACAGGCAAGTAGTCGCCTGTGTCCCATCATCTATCCTCATGGGATCTTAATCTAGTACATTACCCAGCAGAATATAATTTTACATTGCAATTATTGGACAACATCCATAACTTATCCGGGATTCGAACCCGGTACCGTCTGTGCACTAGACAATTTCCCAACCTTCTGGACCACAGACGGTTGATTTCACTGTATTTAACAACACTCTAGTGATGTTATATATTTTTCAGATATCCTGATGTCAATAAAAATATCGAAATATTGATTAAATCAAATACTCTACTTACTTTCTAGTAGGCTCAATTATTATTCGATAGTTTTTATGTTTTTTTACGTATATATTAGGTACATATATATATACATATATATATATATATATATATATATATATATATATATATATATATATATATATATATATATATATATATATATATATATATATATATATATATATTTGTATCTAATAATGATATTGTGTAAAGGCGTTATTTATAATAATTTAATTACATTATGGAATAGTTGAAATATCATTTTATTCATAACAAGTTTTATATTTATCGAGAGCTTATAATTATGTCGAATGTTTTTTTCATTGCCCTAAGTTTAAGGACATTTAATTTTTGAAATGGAATACGTTGAGCTCTTACTCATTCATTCGTATGTTCTTTCTTGAATTCTTTTTTCATTTGATTCTAGATTGTATCTAAGTTGGATTATTTGTAAAGATACATATATTTATATATATATATATATATATATATATATATATATATATATACATAACTTTATTCATATCATTTTTAATAATCCAACTTTCAGTTATCCTTTCGTTCCAACTCTATTCCAATAAAACTTAAATCGTTCTAAAATCGTATTCAACTCACTTCACACAATCGACCCTACTAATTAATTCAGTCAAATGTTTTATACGAAATTATAATTTACATAGTGAATGTAATCAGTTACTACTAAGTCATATAATTGCTTGAATGAAACGTAATTCACAAATTGAAGTTTTTAAAAATTCGGTGGAGTTTTTCCTATTCAGAACCCCGCCTAACCGCAGTTCATTTGAATGTAGAACCGCGAAATATGTTTAATTATAGCAGAAGTAGAACAGAACGTCTCAAGAACTACTCACACTTATCCTTATTTACGTCTTGATTAAGCTAATAACAGAGCCGAGTTGAGAAATAAACGACGTAGGCACTAAGAAACAGGGAGGGCAATATTGAAGTTTTGGAGTAGAAACGTCAAGCAGTGTGAGGTTATATATCCAGTTCCATTATTCAGAACAGTAGAGGGCACCATTTTAGTGATTCTCAATTTAGGAGCGACTTCTGTTCTCACTGTCGAAGAGCAATTCCGAGCAACTTGTAAAATTATTTGTATGAATAATTAATCAGTTGGTAATAAAATCAAGATAAATTGTCACAATGTACAATTGATCTATCTGAGTAGATGCCGATATTACTATAATATAGGAAATCAAATAGTTTCTCCAAAATGAATGACTAATACATCATGATTTAGTTAATTATGATACATTGATTTCAAATCAAGAAGCCTGAAGTAATTAACGAAAAAGTGTTCAATGAGATGTGGAAGATATTTTGGTGGGGCTTATTTTGTAAATGCGATAGAAGTCTGTAACAGGAAGTTGTGAGAGGCTTACTCTGTTCAATCTACTATAATCAGATTATGCGGTACGGCTACAGTTGGCTCTTGCGATGCAGCATCCTAACGAGTACGGCTAGTGAATAGAACTTATCTCCGGCACAGCGAGAAAAATTTTATGATACTTTAAAAGAGAAGTAGAAAAACAGAAATAGAAAGAATGATAAAGTTTTGCTCATTACCGAGGTTAGATCATTATTGATTACCTGCTTTGCGACTCACCCAATAACTTGTTTGATTTCAATTTTGGGTACCAATGGTATAAACCTTGTAAATCTTAAGAATTCTCCTTTATTTCCGTACTATCAAAGTAAAAGAATTTTTCAAATCGTTCTCAATAATTCTTTAATATTTCTTTCGATTAATAATTATCTCATAATTGGAAGCATGGAACTATTATGACGAATAAATTGATCGTATAAAAGACGAAGGTTGATATTGAAATTTTTTGAACTTTGCCTTTAGGCTATCAGTTAATTATATATCACTCATTCTAACAATGACCACAACCACAACCCTTTTACTATCATTTTATTCTCTTTAATTATTTTTCTCGAAGATAACGATCGCCGAAATGCAATTCTCATTATATCCAAACATCTCAATCATATAATTTTCAGCCTCAGTAGGTGCACGACCCACCCTATTAAATGGGGTATGCGTGGGGGGTCGGCCACTGCATCCTCCCCACCCAAGCGTTTGTCTGTCGGTTATGTACGTGTGTGTATGATGCTGGCAGGACATTAATTGCATGATGGATATCTCAGATAATGGTCCTTCTGTGCATTAATTATAGATTGCTGCTTCAAATGTATATCGGTATACATTAATATATTCACTTGTAGGTAGACGTTTAAACCTGATGTTATTTTATTTTTTGCCTTTGTAATATTAATCGTAATATGCAGCTAATTTAGATGGGTTTTGAAGCGAATAACACATGCTGCGTTTAGAAGGAGCATCTAATAATTAAATGCAGGTTTTTTTACAATCCAAGAAGTCAGAGGAAATTAAAATGTTTTCATTAGATATTAGCGAAGATCAAATCAACTGCAGAACTAATCATTCACATAATAAATAGTATACTTTGTATCATTTTCTTATGAAAATCTATCAAGGTCTAACACCAAAAACTAATTATTTGAAAAGAACACTTAATCATGATAAGATCTCCTTATATACATAAATAATCAACTGGAGAAGAGGAAGCTTATTGATATCAAATAATTGAAAATTGTTGGACAACAGCATGAAGCTATATTATATCAGTGAGATTTCATCCCTATATTTCAGAGTTGCTAGTTCTGATACTGCTTTTAACATGTTAATATTATCAATTATAAATTTTATGCATATTATAGTCCCACTCATGAAAAGTCCTCAATGAATTTTTGCAATTTTCATGTTCTCAATGTACATAGACATTAAGATCTTCCACTGTCTCAACTAAAACTATAAGCATCTGAATTTCAAATGTGGTATATTGTAAATTGTTTGATATTCAAGTTACATCTGAAGTGGATATCCAGGATTTTCTGACATTTCCTCCAATTTCGCCATTCCGATATCAAATTCGAATTTTTCGAGGGTAAGCGTAAGTGACAGCACTTTTCCAGCTTGTCTCGAGATTCTTCACTCTAGAGGGGAAATTCGAGAAATGAAATTTACGCAACAAAGCCTTCATATTGCCTAGCCAATAAGTTCGTTGACATCTACAAGGGAATTTTCACGAAAGCTGTTGGGGATGCACGGGGATTAATTATTTACATCTATATAACGTAGAAAGTGATGGGCTATCACCTCCCTTCCCCATTTCCATAAGTTTCTTAGCATTAGTGCCGCCTTCCCTTACGATCGCTCTTTTCAAGTGCCGTACCGAGAGAATTCCATCATTTGTCTATAAAGTGCATTATTTTATATTCATTCGGTTGGAAACACCCCATTTTACACCATTACTGATCCCATGATGGAGATCTGAGTGAATGAAATCAGCAACAAAGTTCTATACTCTGTAACTTAATGTGTTAGGGTGTTATGTTATTTCTTTATTAATCATTCATAATTTTATATTATATTAATTTTGAAAAAAGCTCTAAGAGATCCCCTGCTACCAATATAATAGATATATTCAGAAGAAGAGAGATTGCTATTGGTTTTAAATAGTTTTAGTTGTGATGTACAATATTTTTATTTTCCACTTTTATATTATTTGTTCATTCTACCCTAGATACGGTTGCTATAAATACACTCATAATGCCTAGGGCGTTATAAGTGTGCATAATGGATCATAATGCCCGCTAATTGTACTAGGAGAAATGAAGTAACTTCTATTGATTAAATACTTTATAATCCTTGTCATATACGACTCTGCATTTCTTCGGAAATGAACTATTCGTAGCTTTCGCTGCATTTTCTATGATATTCTTGGGTAAATTCATTTTCATTTTCATTATTTCTGTAAGACTACACAAAGAAAGCAGCAATGACATTCACTAAATATGATGACAAAATTATTCACAAACGTCAAAATATAACAAATGACATGCCTACTATGAGAAGGAAAATGGAAAGTATAGCAGCAATGAATCGATTTTTAAATCGATTTTCTTTATAATAAAATAATTTTTTCGTGAAAAATAAAATCTTGTATGTTGATCCCTCGGGCCAAAGGCCCACGGGCCGAATGTTTCCCTCCGGGCGTTAGGATCTATATAACGCACTTGATACATAAATAACTATTTCTGCTCCCTACTCGATTAGTACTCCATTATGAAAGTGATGCAAGGAAGGACAATATTACTTACCTCACTAGGGAGGCAAGTCTGTATGACAAATTTGAAATACTATTGCCCTTTGACAGGAATGACTGATTTTCAAACAAATGTTACGTCCGTGTCAGCTGGAGTGCTCAAATTGTATAATTTTAAAACCTTTCTTCTAATTTAAGATAACTGAAGTAGAAAAAATATAATACGCAACTCGTGAAACAACAGTCACTTGCCTCTCTCGTAGTATGAAAAACTACTTTATCACCTTATTGAATGGATATAATATTTTAATATTATTGTCAAATATATGACTAGAGCATTGAAAATAATCTCACTTTGAAAATTAATACACAACTTTAAAGTTTGTAATCTGGGATGTGAGCTTAAATAATAATAAGGTTTTTAAAATTTCTATATTTACATATTTCTCTGATAGAAATTAAAATAATCTAAAAGAAATTAATGATAATTGATCATGTTGTACATTTTTAACTGGTTTATTTTCATGGACGCCTACTTGTTGATCAGCCCTTTCCACTAGGAAATTCAACACATACTTATTGAAAGTAACGTTGCCCTATTATCTGAAATAGTTTTATGGCTATTACATAAAATATCTGATATTTACTGGTGAAACAAGTTAGTTGCATGTCACATTTAAATGAAAGCGACGTTATCATCCTATCGACAATGTCGCTCATAGAATAAAAGCAAAATTGAAATGAATAAATACGTGGGACGTTCACTGACATAGGACGAGATTAAAGAGCTGGTGGCATGCCAGGCGGACATGGCGCTTGTCAAGCAAATTGTGGATAATTTTGAAATAGGACACTTTGAGAAATATGACCGGGCGTTTTCTGGCGCAGCACACTAACGACCATGGTGTCAACTAATCGAGTATACGTGTAGGATATTCCGAGAATGAACGCAAAAGTCTAGCTAAATGCGTTTTGTAATAATAGACACCTCCATTTTCAACGAAAACCCCACATAATTTCATTATAATTCAACAAGTCATACGGATAGTAGATATATGTACTGTGCGTTCAATAATTCTTAAACTCAGCTAACAAAATATCATATCTTCTAGTTGGAAAATGTATACAGTAGTGGAACTTTGAATAATTTTTGTTAGTCATATAATTATACTCATAATTCAATTTTGTTGAGTGCATATGTTTATTTATTCATGATAAAACACTATAGATTCGAATGGAAATTTAGTTTCTCAACATCATCTGAAAATTAATAATACATCAGTACTTTTATTCAAGCTGAATAGTAAGATGAAAATTATTGAAACTCTTCTGAAAGAGAAAATGAAGATAGGAATCAATAAAGAGAGAGA
The DNA here is from genome assembly GCA_030704885.1 of Cynegetis impunctata. Taxonomy (NCBI): domain Eukaryota; kingdom Metazoa; phylum Arthropoda; class Insecta; order Coleoptera; family Coccinellidae; genus Cynegetis; species Cynegetis impunctata. Next base: position 19,824 of record JARQZK010003784.1, read on the forward strand.
TCAAGTTGTACCTTATTATTATCTTAATGTCCTGAGTAAAACTTCGAGGAATAATTCATTGTTTTTCACAGCTACAAAAGTAGTCATATTATTCTATATTTATTCAAAATCATGGACAATCTGCGAAATATCAATTTTAATTAATGAAATATTGAAATTATATTCGAATTGAGAAATGATGAAAAAATTGCAATTTGCTTCTATAATGACATACACAGTATAAAAGAAACTCGAAAAACTTTTTCACTTTGAATTTCTATCACCTTGCTCATTTTTATTTGTTAAATTTTTTTTTCTTCATTCGTGTTCGGGTTAGATCATTTGTCATTTAAAATATCAAATTTTTTATTTGGGTGGATACATAAGAGGAGTGCTCATTCTTTTGGTTTCCTATAAGAAAATTGAATAATTTTTCTGAACTATATTTCTTTTTTTTTTAAAGTAGAAAATATTTCTACAGAAATAATACAGAAATTCACTTAAGCATCACATCTGAAGGTGTTTAACATAAAATATCTCTCAGAAATGAACGCAAACAGCTTTGATAATAACATGACAAATTTCAATTTCACACGAAACGAATCGGTTCAAAAACCATACTTGAAATTGCGAAATTCACTTCCTCAGTCATCCTTCCAACCGCAAAATCATTATTTACACAGAGACCGACACAGAGGCACAATCATAGAACAGAGGAACATGACAATTAATTTTAAATTCCCTTCCTAAACGTTAATCCCCCAGTTGCTCCGAGATATTAATCCACCTCCTGTCATAATTCATGTCACTTACTACTCTTCCTCTTTCCCCTTTGTCCACCGCGTTACCACCCCCTAGCCAGCTTCCGATCTGTTAGGAGGAGGGACACGCGAATTTCTATTGTTTCACGCTGCGTTCTCGCGCCACTGCCTTCGGGGCTCGGGGGGAGGAATTACTCGACCATGATTTCAAAATTATGGCGCAAACAGTATAGAATTTATACTTTCATTCGGAAATAAATGACACAGTTTGTTGTTCAGGGGTGCGTCCGCGAACTTCCAGTTGCTATACTAGTTTAATTAATCCCCTCGGTCATTCCGAGTTATCACTTTCTGAATCGTCAGACCGAGAATTTATTGTAAGTGTTTTTGCATCATTTGCAACAACGAAGCATAAAAGAAATTTCCTGTGGTTGATGATCGATCGACGACGAGGTGTGGTTGTGCTAAATGCTGAAATTTTGCAGATTATAATTACTGCTTATAGACATTCAATTTTTTATTCATTCCACTATGTAAATTAGTGACTAATTTCCGTCAATATAATTTAAAACCATTGTTGTGGAACGAATTCATTTTAGTAAGTCAATAATGGAATACACTTATGAATAATTAGAATCGATTTTTTTGTTTATTTCATACTGGATTTTGTTAAAATGATGTTTTTGTCGATCAACATTGTTTCTGATAATCGCGATTTTAAACCAGCTGTAATCGATATTTACTTGTTGCACTATTCCTTACTCTTTATTTATTAATTGGAATGATTACAACGAGGAATAAATCAACCGTCAGGGACTCCGCGGGCAATAAATTGCCACCTGTCATGCTTATTTCCACAGTTCTGTAAATTAACGAAATTATTTTGTAGGGGAGACCCTCCAATGCACTTTTCTGTACCAAAAATAAATCTTTAAACAAAAATCTGGAGCATCATAGAGGACAAATTGAATGGAGATTTTCAAGATGCATATCATACTTACCGTGCCACGTTGTTATATTCTTGCATACCTGTGTTATTCGCATGAAAAAAAAATGATCGGCCTAGATTGTTCAAATCGACACGAAACCTTCACTATAAACCAAAACAAGTTCGTTTTTCATAAAAGGGTTTAGAAAAATGTATAACAAACTAACTACCCTACGATGGCCCTTGAACAATATATTTTCAACAGGTGGAAATCACCTAGAGATAAGTTATGTAAATAATTCCCTCACGCTTGACAATCATTGAAAACCTACGCTGATACCATAATACATGAAAATAGTGCTTATTCAAATATAGAAAAAATAGTATGTATTTTATTGGAAAATACGACTAGAAATTGAGAGCCTTTTATTCATTTATACATAGAACAATATGATTACCAGTATTCAGAGGAAAACTTGAAAAATAATCCAAAATACGTTGATAAGTTGATAGCAAAAAATAATGGGTATGAAGAGTCCACAATTGATAAATTAATATTCATGCATGTTTATCCGAATATCAAGAACGAAGATGATTAAAAATTCTCTTCTATCAATTTCATTCCGAAATTGAGTAATAAGATTTGAAATAGGCTGAATAAATATAATATAAGAACTGTAACTAGGAATAAAATAAATTTGAGTTCCTTATTGGTCAATAATGAGAACAGATAAACATCTGTTTGATTTTGGGAAAATCTTGGGTATTGATCTTACCCGTCACTAATGAGAAATAGACCATAGGATATCTCCACTCATTTATAGAAGTAATACAAATAGATAGACTGTTGCATTTTTAAATCGTTTAGAAAACTACTGATAATCAGTTAATACCTCGAAACAAATATGTCGAGTAAATATACAAGTTATATTTAAATGAAGCCAAATTTTTATTAGAGTTTATTTATAATAAATAAATATTAACATATATATATATATATATATATATATATATATATATATATATATATATATATATATATATGAATATATGAATATATATAAATATGAATATATGAATATATATATATATATATATATATATATATATATATATATATGTCTTATAGCAATAACAGGCGATTGTTGAGAAGTTTAAAAACATAATATTTAAAAACTGTTGATATTCCATCATAAAATCTGAAATTTTATCATCACAAAATTATTGCAACTTTTGGAATATGTTAAATATTAATGATATTTTATTTTCGGAGATTTCTAAAGTTTAGAAAGAACAGATAATAAGAGAATTGTCAACATAAGATTCGTCTAAGTTTATATTTACAGTATTAGGCCAAGCTACAGAGATTTAGAGTGAGCATTTTGTGCAAAAAGTGCAAAACCAGCTCCGCCATTGTTTGTCAAATAGTTCCACATGATATAGTGATATGTTTTTTACTCGACTTTATTATTTATATCTTTGTTATTAACAATTTTATGCAAAAAATCGTAATGGTGATGGTGTCAATAGACTTATTGTAGAAAATGAAAAGACGAAAAAAATGAGAGGTCGGACGACTCGATCAGACCCTCAGTCTAAGGGAAAATTGGAAAAAACCGGCCAAAATACAGTTTTTTCAAAAGTTCATAACTCGGTTGTTTTTTGAGTTGTAGCGTAGATTCTCCGGTTAGTATTATTTATCAATATAAACTTTATAGTATTATTTATCAATATAAACTTTATTTGTGCGAAGAGCAGGAACTGTCCGTTGCACAGTTTTTGATCTGTGGCCATTTGAATATTTTACTATGCAATTTTCCAGCAGACCTGAATGCGACAGGTATAGTCCGATTTCAATTTACAAAAAAGATTTTGAAAGTAGAATTCTCATAGTCCAAAACGTTCATCTTGGTTTTATATGAAAACGCTGAGAAATATGTCAAAAATAAAGCTGAACATGACGAAAAAGGGCCGAGCGCGTGAGAATAGTTGAAGAGTGGGGGTAGAGCAGCAGGCAAGGATAAGCACGATATCAGAAAGCGTCGGCATTTTGAACATGACGGTTATTTCTCGGCCGTTTTTCGTCATGTTCAGCTTTATTTTTAACATATTTCTCAGCGTTTTCATGAAAAACCAAGATGAACGTTTTGAACTATGAGAATTCTACTTTCAAAATCTTTTTTGTAAATTGATATCAGACCATACCTGTCGCATTCAGGTCTGCTGGAAAATTGCATAGTAAAATATTCAAATGGTCACAGATCAAAAACTATGCATCGGACAGTTCCTGCTCTTCGCTCAAATGAAGTTTATATTGATAAATAATACTAACCGGAGGGTTTACGCTACAACTCAAAAAATAACCGACTTATGAACTTTTGAAAAAACTGCATTTTGGCCGGTTTTTTCCAATTTTCCCTTAGACTAAGGGTCTGATCGAGTCGTCCGACCTCTAATTTTTTCGTCTTTTGATTTTTGCATATAATTGTTAATAAAGACATAAATAATAAAGTCGAGTGAAAAACATATCATCATATCATGTGGAACTATTTTACACACAATGGCGGAGCTGGTTTTCACTTTTTACATGAAAAAATCTCTGTAGCTTGGCCTATATATCTTTCCTAAGAAATTTCAGTTGGTCTCAAATTAATCAGTAGGGTATATCCAGATTATTTTTCTTAATATAAAAAGATGCAAATAAAGCTCCTTCAGTTAAAACTTTATTTTTTGTCGTTTACGTTCAGAAAAATACCACACCCCTCCTGTGCCTCACAATCTTTCACATAAAGGTATGTGAGTACCACTCGTCATTGAAAACATAAAAGGATCTTTAACTACTCACTTACCCACAGAGACTTTCTCGAGAATAGCGTAACAAATTAACTCACTACTCTATGGCAAAACCTCTTACAGTCTTCGGTAATATCTCATTCTGTTCGATGACCGGAGAACAATCTTAGCTACGTAGGTTAATTTCATTGTAAGAAAAAATCTAATTGGTTTTTTAAAGTTTAAATCAATACACTAATTTTGATTACATGTTTTAAAATGTGACTCCAATTTATTAATATCTATTGAAAATTCCAAATTACTTTTTCTACATTTGAGCACCAAGCCTTGAAAGAATGTAGTTAACAGGTTTCCTCCTAGGCATATCATACAAACAGAAAAGCCATTTTCGCTTTCATTGAATTATTAATATATTTTATTAATATCTTACCGAGAATCAAGAAATGGAGTCCGTTTTCCTTCTGAAATATTAATTACTATAGGTACGTAAAAAATGCTCCTTCGTTGGAAAAAATTTTAATCTGATTTCTAATTAAACAGTGGATTTGCTTTTATTATATTACCATTCAGTGATGGAAGAGATAATATGAGATAATTACTCGTTTTGATTTTGTAATTGAAATTTCGCTCTATGTCATATCATATTCAGCATATGGTCTTCGAATGTAAACCATCGTTTGAACTAAAAATTTAACAGATGAAATTGAAGTGACATAATCATTCAAACAGGAATAAATTTATGAGACTTGCTTAGATATATCCGGAGTTAACTACCGTTATTAAAATTCAATTCACCTTCATTCATCAGATACTATAGAATGGACATGTATGTACTAGTTAAGTTACCGGAAGTTAGATTATGTGAGTTCTTTTAAATCCTCTTTTCGTTAATATTTGATCATAAATAAGTATAATACATAAGCTTAGCCAAATCGATCTAATTTTCAACTGATATTCTTCAAATATCTTAACACACCTCACTTCCTACCAAAATTTTTGACTGTATATCCGCACTATTCTCTAGAATTTTAAGGACACACCTGTACTCTGAAAACATTCTAGTTTCAAATCCAAATAAGGAATTCTCTTTCAATAGAAATCTGGATACATTGAGTTTCTGCAAAACCAGAGATACTGGGTGATATATGTTTAAACATAAACTCTAGTAAAAACCCGATCTACTGCTCCTTATTGCGTATAAGAAGTGCGGCAGTTGTACTGCCTGTTTGCCCATTCTCCAGATATGAATCATACCGCATTAGTTACCATTTACAATGACAAATCGACCGGCAATTCGTTCGATCGCCATTTGTCACGATTAATACTTGTTTTTTTGCGATTCGAATCGCGTTTCCATCGTAAAACGCGTACGGAAACAGTCATAGAATTGATATTGATGGTCCACCGGAATCGCCCGGATCAAAATTAATCGGTGACACAGGTGTTTGTCATTTTCTTCACCTTAATGGGCTTGGTTTTGAGCCAACCATAAGTAGGCTACTTAGTGTGAAACTTTTGAAAATGTATTATTATTATTAATTCCGCAACAGGTTCAGTCTGCTGATCTGAATTGACAAATCAAAGATGCAACGTGAATATTTTCAACTAAATAAGTCATAAGCGAATAATTCAGATTATATAACTCATGTATGAATAAGGCAATAGAATCCGTGAATTTTGCATAACTACTGCGTATTGATAAGTGAATATAACCTTGACGACGTGATATAATCGTTTTGGTGTTTCGCCGCCTCGTGTCGAAATGTGAATGTTTTCATATATACGATGTTTTGACGTTTGTCAAAAAAAATTAATATTTTTTATTCGTTATATAATCGTAACGAATACCACTTCATACGATTATACTGACCTCGTCACTCGACGTATTTTCTTAAAACACCACTCGAGCTGCGCTCTCGTAGATGTTTCGCGAAATACGTCTCGTGACTCGGAAGTATAATCGGTTATTTTCGATGCTCTTGTGATATTATAACTGAATATATTTTCGAAATTCAACTGTTTCAATAAATGATTAAACATTTATAGTCATTCTGAATATTTCTCAATATATTCTTGGCTTACGGGAAATTTTTATTACTGTTATTTCTAACTTGAATATAACATTCGGAAGAAATATATTTTTAAATTCAATTGATCAATACATGAATCAATATTGAACTCTGAATTGAATGAATTGATATTTTTGTAGGAAAAACTGCGTGATATGAATTATTTATTCAATTTCAATAGCCCTTTTACTACAAACTGATTTCCCTTTGAAAATAACATTTAATTCTTTAACTACTTCATTTAATACAATTGATATTCCTGATTGAAATGATACGCTATTTCTTAAAATGCAAATAAGCTTATTAAGAAATATTTGGCTATCTATATTTCTTATTTCCATTGTTTGCTTCTTTATCAATACAATGTTGCAAAAAACTTCTTTTATTTTTAGTAGGATCATTTATAGTTTGTATACTGTAATAAGTCATTTATTGAAAAATAACACCCTCAAGATAATCAACTCAAAAAAATTCATCAACGTTTGTCACATAAATCGAAAATATTTTCAAATTATGTATTTTTGCAAAAATCTAAGATCTCTTTGCTATAATAAAATATTTCCAAAACATTCGTATATAGTTGTACTGTAAATACAAGTTTTTTATATTGATTTTCATTTCAATTGTAAATAAAATATTGAATTGACGTCGATGTTTACATCTGAAAGAGGTAACATCTGCGAATTCAACGTGCGATAAAGACGATAAGGTTATTATGCGGATTCGAAGAAAGAATACAATCATTCTCGACTTCAAATTCTTTAAAAAGAAGCCACCGAATATCGCAATTCATCAGCTAATTCAAGAAAAACTAAAATTAACTATCGATCAAATCCTGTGTTTGCAAATTGATCCATTTCAACCGAAAGTATACATCAAAGTAATATCCGAAGCTATTGTTGAAAAATTACTACGAGGAACTCCTGAAGGTTACTTGGATTACGAAGACGAGACAGGCACTACGTTTCAAATAATGATTTATGAATACCTGGAAACTACAACGGTAAGGATAATTGGGTTACCACAAGAAATTGATAATGAAAAAATTAGAATGGCTTTAAGGAATTATGGAACAGTAAAGGGAATCAAAAACGAAATATGGAGGGGAAACGGTTTTCTCGCTGTTGAAAGTGGAGTGAGAAGCATATCCATGTTAATGGAGAGGAAAATCCCATCGTACTTATATATTGATGGAATAAGAACTCTAGCGATCTACGAGGGCCAAATTAAAACCTGTCTTTTATGTGAACAAGAAGGACATGAGAGAAGAGACTGTACGAAAAATCCCATGAATAAACTAGATAGAATAAGGAAAACACAAGACACGAGAAAAGAAAATGAACCATCATGTTCACAACAGGAAATTATAAATGCAACAGAACTCGAAATAGGAATAGAACGGAATGGAACATGTGACAAGGAAGACAGTACTAATCAAAAGGGAAAAATCCAGTACGGAAATGATGGTAACATGGATGCAACAGAAGAAGAAGAAATTATCAGTGACCAACCGGAGATGATTGTTGACCACGGAAATTTTCAAGAAACCGTAGATGAAACTGATAACTCAGACAGTGTCAACTCACCAGATATCATAGAAAAATCCCAATGCAGCTTCTTAACACCCAAGCTGACGACATATACCCAAAGAAAAGGTAAAACCGGTGCAAAGAAAAGGAATAAGATAAGTTCAAGTGAAGACGAAAAGAAAATTCCCAGGATGAAAATAAAACTGGATGGAAATAATGGGAAAATTGTGGATGAATGTGGAGAACAAGGTACAGTTAATAGATTAGAAGTAACTAAGAATCAGGACACTAATTATATAATATAATAAGAACAATCAGACCATTGTGGAATTTATATATGTTTGCCTATATACTATTATTCTTTCTAAATTTATATTATTTTAATGACTCAATTACTTACTCTTGCTAGCATCAATTGCAACGGTATCAAAAGTGATACCAAACAAAGTATTTTGTCCCAATTTATCAGGAAAAATGACTTAGACATAGTGTTTCTGCAAGAAATCAATACTGAATTAATCAGATGCCCAATAGGTTATGACTCAATTTTTAACATAGGTTCAAATGAAAGAGGCACTGCAATTATCTTCAGGTTGGGTTATTGTGTCGAAAACTTATTGTGCTCCCAAGATGGCAGAATTATTTCTGCAAAAATTAACCAAATTAGGTACGTCAATATTTACGCCCCTTCAGGAACGAATTTCACAAAAGAACGTAATCAGTTTTTTTCAAATGAGATAATTCCATACCTATTCTTTGACGCCCCACTCATTATAATAGGAGACTTCAACTGCTTAACAAATAAAAATCAATCTATGAATACAGAAGCAAAATTATGTAAACCACTCATTTCCTTGTTAGGCAATGCAAAACTGACCGATATTTGGCAACATGTTAACCCCCATATGAGGGAATTCACGTTTTTCAGGCACAAATCAGCCTCTAGGATAGACAGAGCGTATATAACTGATGAACACAAACAAATAATTCACAGGTGTGAGATCAAACCGGCATCATTCACGGATCACTGTGCACTTGTTATCCATCTAATCAAGCAAAATAATATTCCTCATATTTCACACGGATGGGGAATATGGAAGATGAAAAAATCGCTGTTGTCGGATTATAACATAAATAATTTTAAAAAAGAAATCCAAATTTTAAAAAAGAGAGAAAAATACAGAACCGATATCATTTATTGGTGGTCAAATATTTTCAAAAAAAAAGTAAAGAACTATTTTCGGTCCATAGAAATCCAAGATAATATTGATAGACGTAACCTCACAGATTTTTATGAAAACACCCTCTTTCAGCTAAAAAATTCATTAAACAACGGAGAAAACGTATCCGACCAATTCAATGAAATCAAAAAAATTTTAATAGAGCTCAGAGAAATTTATTTACAAAATCATTTCCATGATGTCAACAAAGATCATATAAATAGCAAATTTAGTCTTTTCGACATTATGAAAAGAAGGAAAAACAGATCATCTATTATTCGTTCAATTCACAATGACAGAAACATTGAATTAAAAAATACCTCACAAATAATGGAATTTATTCAAGGAAAACTAGAGTTGAAATTTAAAAGCAAGCCGGAATATGCTAAAGAAGTTGAATATATTCTCAGCTTTCTAGATAAGAAGGTAGCAGACATAGACAACCAATTCTTAACTCGCCCAATTACAAAAGAAGAGATCAAAATAGCTCTTGATAAAGCTGCGAATCGTAAGTCCCCAGGTCCAGATGGCATTTCTTACGAGTTTTATAGGTTATTTTTCGATGAAATAGGGGAAGAGTTCACGGAAGTACTAAACAAAATGTTCAATAGCACAGATAAATCGTCTCCTGAGTTCTGTGAAGGTCTTGTAACACTTATACCTAAAACAAAGAAAACAAAATACGTAGAAGATTTTCGGCTAATCACTTGTTTGAATACAGATTACAAAATTCTATCCAAAATAATAGCAGAAAGATTAGCAAAAATAACGGAAAAAATAACAGGAGATGAACAGACATGCAAGGCAAATTCTTCGATCCTCAATAATTTATTGATCATTCGAGATATGATTTTATACTGTGAGAAACACAAAAATAAAAAATGGGCCATCCTATTCATAGATTTCATTCAAGCTTTCGATCGAGTTAGTCACTCCTTCATATACAGTGTTTTACAGAAAATGGGATTTTCTGATTCTTTTACGGAATTCATCAAAAAAATATACAACTCGGGGAAATCCAGGATTCTAATAAACGGTTTTTTGACGCAATCAGTTAACATAGAATGCTCTGTTAGACAAGGTTGTCCTATGTCAATGGGAATCTTCTCGTTAATATTAGAACCCTTAATTAGGGCAATATCTAAACATATCAACGGCATTGAAATAAATGGATCATATAGGAAAATTTCAGCATACGCTGACGATGTTGCAATATTTTTGAGTGAACTAGATAATATCGACTCAGTTAAAAAATTATTGACATCATTTCAAAAGGCATCTAACTTAGAAATTTCACAACAGAAATCCAAGATTCTCCCTTTGAACGATGGGACTTACCACACGGTTCAAAGTCAATTCCAGATTGCAGACTATGGGGACTACCTGGGAATGGTAGTCTCCACAAATTTTAAGGAAATGGTAAAAAGCAATTGGAATAAAGTAATTCTCAATGCCAAGACCACTATTATTATAAATAGCATCAGGAACTTGGATCTAATTCAGAAAATAAGGTTTTGCAATGTATATATATTTTCAAAAGTTTGGTACCTAGCTCAAGTCATTCCCTTGCCGCACGAATCTGCACAAAAATTGGTAAAACTTACTGGAAATTACATATGGCATGGTGATATTTATCGGGTGGCCAGACCACAGTTGTATCTTCCATCCAGTAGAGGAGGATTAGGTCTTGTTGAGTTAGAACTAAAATCTATTGCATTATTTCTGAAGACACATTTCCATTCTCGGGTAGAGCAAGATACAAAGATACACTATCATTCAATTCTCACGGAAATTTTCACGGGGCATTCGAAGTATACATCCACAAGAGAATTCAAGAAAATTAAAGATGCATGGAACTCATGCGTACTGCATATAACAAATCAAGATAGAGTGTCAGCTAAGTTTTTATATGGGATTATCTCAAAACAAACCGAGGTGACACCCAAAATTTTGCAGAAATTTCCTAACTTGAAATCAAATAAGATTTGGAGGCATATAGGGAATGACCTTATACCTACTACATGGAGGTCATCAGTGTATAAGATTCTCAATGATATAATTCCAGTAGCAACAAAAATGAATGGTCATGGGATAATAAATAACGACAAATGTTCTGTTTGTCAGAATGAAGACACATTAACTCATAGAATTAAAAATTGTACGGTTGCAAAGGACAGTTGGGAATGGACCAAATACAAATTACTAAACAAATTCGGTATCAATATTGACAACCACAGTCAAAATCCATACCAACTATTCCAACTGACGTTTGCATGCAAAAAGGACGAAAATGTATGGATGTGGATTTTACATGGGCTGTATCACTTTAATGTATTTATAAAAGGCCACTTAAATGATTTCTTAAACTTGCTCAGGAAAGACAGATGGCAAAAATGTAAATCAAGAGCCATCGCTAAATTTTCAAAAAAAATATATATGTTTTGATGTTAACTTAAATCCATTATATTAATGTTATTAGTCATAGGAATCTTATGTACTGATTATCTGTGATATCTTGTTTTCTTGAATAAAGATTTAAAAAAAAAAATTGAAGGTCAACGGAGTCAACATATTCCAGGGTACATCCTTCATATATTTTCATTAGATTGGTTATCTGGATGTGAATCATTTTCATAAGTCAACTTCTTGTCCGAATTATATGAGATAATGGAAAAATTCATTGAAACCCATTACAATATTATTAGATAAACACATTTTTTGATTTTAACGGTTTTAGTATTTGACACTATGATGCGGCGTTTCACCACTGTGTGAATACTGTATTAATTCTATCCGAAACCACCGTGTGGTGAAACGCCCCGTCATAGAGCCAAATATAATAACCATTAAAATCAAATATGTGTTTTTCTAATAATATATATATATATATATATATATATATATATATATATATATATATATATTATATATATATATATATATATATATATATATATATATATATATATATATATATATATATATATATATATATATATATATATATATATATATATAGGTTGACCTAATTGCCATGGGCCACTATTGCTATCTCGGTAACTATAATAACTACAAGGTTGGTCAAATTAGAAAAAATGTGCAGTTTTTGGAGGAAATTGATAATCGGGTTTCAGATTTTAAAACAAATATTTTTATCTTGAGCTACAGGGGTTTTTCGAAAAATTGCTCAAAACTATTTGATCGATTATCCCAGAAAGTATAATTTTTACAAAAAATTAGTGGGGAAATTTTATCATTTTAGACGTTCTTCAAGCTGGTATTTTTTAAGGAAAATTGGTTCGTCTAGTTTTCGAGATATCATTTTCAACGTTGCTTTTTAAATACGGACCTTCATTTTTTTATTCCAAATTTCAAAAAAACTTTTTTTCTGATTTCAACGATGTATCACATATCCATAATTGTTTGTATTCAAATGGTTAAAAACTAGTATTTAACTTTTTTGGCTTTTTTTTCATTTTATCATAGGTTTAATCATAGAGCAAAGAGAAACAATTGCTTATAAAGCCTATGATCCGTAATACATGTGTCATATAAAAGCAAGTTTGAACCAACATGGTAGTGTTTTCCAATGGGAAAAATTAGAATTAATTTTTTGTTATGCAAAAGCATTTCGAAGTGCTGAAAGAGCCCTTCAAATGTATCAAAATTCGTACCCCGAAACGCGCTAACCGAATCGAATAATTTTTACAAGGCTAGAGCGAAATTTGATACAGTACGGGTCATTTAATAATCCTTCAGAGTGAGGAACAACTCTAACGGCAGAAAATTGGGGAAGATGAAACAAATGCATTAGGTATGTATCAACCACTTTGAAGGTAATTTTAAAAAATAGGGAAGTTTTAAGGTTTATTACATAACTTGAATTTAATTGAATGGTAAAAAGTTTGAATGTTTGAAAACTTAATAAACAGTTTATTTCATTACACGCTGCAAAAGTCTGTTTATGTAATTAAAATAGGCAATTGTTTTATTGGTAGTCTAAGCCATCTCTGATGTTCTCATTTTTTTAAAAAGTCAATACAACTTAAATTTTGTCTTTTTATCATCAAAACACAATCAAATATGAACACGTGATACATCGCTAAAATCAGAAAAAAAAGATTTTTTAAGAAATGGAATAAAAAATACAGGTCCGTCTCGGAAACTAGACGAACCAAATTTCCTTGAAAAATACCAAATTGAAGAACGCCTAAAATGCATAAATTTTTTCCTTAACTAATTTTTCGTAAAAGTTATACTTTTTGAGATATTCGATCAAATAGTTTTCAGCAATTTTTCGAAAAACCCCCGCAGCTCGAGATATAATTTTTTTTTCAAATATGAAAGAAGATTTTCAAAGTCCTTCAAAAACTGCACATTTTGTCTAATTTGACCAACCTTGTAGTTCTTATAATTACCGAGATAGCAATAGTGACCCATGGCAATTAGGACACCCTGTATATATATATATATATATATATATATATATATATATATATATATATATATATATATATATATATATATATATATATACAGTGTGACCCATTTTTAATGGAAAAACCCCTGTAAAATTTGATGTTGTTAGCCGATTGCAACCTTATTTTTTTTTTGAAAAAAAGCACTGAAAGGTCTACCTTGAGACAAAATTTGAAATGTTCATTCCAATTTTCAGGGCATACTACGATATTTTTTCTTAGTCGAGATTCAGGATTTTTATTAGCGATTTTTTTATTGAAAAAATTACACCACTGGGTCCAGCGTGTTCTTAAATAGGTATGATCAAAATTTCATGTAAAAATATTCATTCATCACAAAGTTATGACAACTCAAAGTTCGAAAACTCACACTTAATAATCACAAAAAAAAACACGAATATCAACAGATAGGCATCTAAATAAAGTGCCACCAGATTTAAAAGAAATAAATAGCTTAAATATTGTGACTGAAAATAACGAAATTACAAATCAACTTAAACTAAGACCTAATAGATTTTTCAATTAAATCTTAGTTGCCATGACTGCAAGATTGAGCGTAAAAGAGAAAATTGAAATTATACGCCTTTCGGGAGATGACTTCAGAAGGGGTTTGTAGAGTATTTATCTGGTGGCACTTTATTGTTAGAATTATTGAAGAAAATGTTTTTATGGGTATCTGTTGATATAGAGTGTTTATTTTTGTGACTGTTGAGTGTGAGTTTTCGAATTTTGAGTTCTCATAACTTTGTTACGAATAAATATTTTTTTTTGAAATTTTGGTCATACCTATTTAGGGACGCTAATAAAAAATCCCGAATTTCGACAAATCCCGAATTTCGACTAGGAAAAAATATCATAATATGGCCTGAAAATTGGAATAAACATTTCAAATTTTGTCTCAAGGTAGATCTTTCAGTGCTTGACATTTCAAAAAAACAAGGTTGTAATTGGTTCACAACTTCGAATTTTACAGGGGCGTTTCCATTAAAAATGGGTCCTACATATATATATATATATATATCTTTATATTTTAATATATATATTTATATATTTTCTATATATATTTATATATATATATATATATATATATATATATATATATATATATATATATATATATATATATATATATATATATCCACACAAATAATCTACTGATTAAACTTCGAAACAATATTCTTCGAAAGTTTTTTCAAAGGTTCCGATGATAATTTCAGAAAATTATGACGCAATGTTTATTATTTGAAATCAACAGTTCACTTGACTAATTGATCAATGGAATAATAATATATACGCTATTATTCCGGTTCAATCAAGAGCAACCATCAATAATTTAATAATTGGTTGGATAATTGATTCAACAATTGCATGAACACTGTACCTAATTTACCAGACCGAAAGTTACAAAATATCCACCTGCATAGCTTTTTACCTTACGGGTCAATATCCAGTTATATATTTAAATTTACTGCCACGTTTATTCGATGATGGTTCAATCCGATTATTCAAATAACATGGGATCAATTCTCCCCATCAATTTGTAGAAATAAATATTAATCACTGACACATGTTTCAGAAATTTGAGCAGAATGAGAAATTTTGAAATCGATACCATTCAGACATTCACTGAAATATAATATGAAACAGCTAAATAAGAATTTTTTTCAATCAGAAATAAATATATATATAAATAAATGAATAAATATGTATATATATATATATATATATATATATATATATATATATATATATATAAATATACATGTATATATATATATAAATATATATATATATATATATATATATATATATATAATATATTTATATATATATATATATATATATATATATTATATATATATATATATATAATTATATATTTATAGTTATATATATATATATAGATATAAATATATATATATATATATATGATACATATCGCATTATTCATGAATAATGAAAAACTATTGTGTTTCAAGATTTACACTTCATTAAATAAATCGCCTTTCGTTCTCACGAAGCTTATGTGAAGGCGAAACGCAAGTCACTTCTCGAAACAAAGGTGAATGATGATGCGAAACAATAGGTTGAATTTTTCTAATCGGACTTCTCAACTAAAGTCCATAACTACAGACATAAATTCGTTAATGCCATGAAATTGTTACTGCATAACGACTCCAGTTTTAAAAGAAATTCAAATTGAAATAGTGTATATTCACGGCCAGAAAAAACCATAAAATATTATATGATTAATATGATTTTTTAGAAATGCAACGGCAAAAATTTTGATATGACCAATAAAGACTAAGTGATTTGCTTCCATATCTGAATAAAAATGACAAAATTATATTTTTGAAAGTATTCTAGTTAATATGAGATAAATGTGTTCTTTAGAAAAACTTTCCTCAATAACTAGTATATATAATTTCATTTCAAATCACAAGATATATCAAATTTTATTAAGAGTTACGAAATTCATTTTTACGAAGTTCAGTAAAAGAATAAAATATATGTCAAACATTCTGTG
This sequence comes from Cynegetis impunctata, assembly GCA_030704885.1. NCBI lineage: Eukaryota > Metazoa > Arthropoda > Insecta > Coleoptera > Coccinellidae > Cynegetis > Cynegetis impunctata. The sequence goes on from JARQZK010003784.1 coordinate 36,108, forward strand.
AACTTCCCTACGGCAGTTTCTTTATCCAATGTGTGGAAAGTGGGACCTTTATAAATATATTTATTTTACATTGAATTTCCGAGAAGAATGTGCAACATCAATGTGCGTATATCTCTTCTTTCTTTTCCATGAAACTCGACCCTAGTACCTTTTATGCACATAAATTTATCTATCGAACTAAGAACTATAAAGAAAATTTTGATGTATTCCTTGGCATTTCTACTCATTTCATATTCTTTTGGTCTTTTGTAGCTCAACCGAGTTGATGTCTGGATTCTCATGCGTATGCAAAGTTTGTTTTCTATCGTTCTTCTTGGGCTTGAAGAGATTTAATACTATTTCAGTATTTTCATCTGAAATTTATTTTCATGATTTTGTTATGGATGTATTTGTATGAGTAAATTTGATAAAGGTACATGAAAAATAAATAAACATGCTTATTATAAGAAGATTTACACTAAATTCGATTACGTTGTGAGAGATGTTTTGAGCTCACAATGACTTCTTCAGACAATGATACTCTACGTAACAAAATCTTGTGTAATCTTTGGGTAGCAAATGTTTTTATTTAGATTTTTATCGAAATGCATTTATATCGTGTAACAGCTTCCAATATTCAATATCGTGTTCTTTCAAAAGTTAATATACGAAGAGTTATGTTATGAAATAAACGACGAGGAATAAAGATAGATATATTTAGTGGGACATCACTAAGTTTTATAACAAAAAGCTGATTTAAACGGAGTGGTCGGTAGGATATCTATATGAATTTCGGGTTTTCACTATTTTGAACAGCACTACGATACTGAAATATACCTAAGCGGGATTTCATTTCATTATAACAGCATTCAGGATTCGCAATCCATTTAGTTTTTCTCTTTCCTCCAGAAGATGTATGAAACTGGTCCACAAAATGAGTTTGAAACATGCATGAGAAATAAAGGTCACCAAAACACTATACCTACAGCCAGTACACAAGCATAATAAAAATGACCGGACAGTTATCTGATGAGTTTTTCGTTATGCAGGACCTTTGCCAAGGCTACCTTGACACCCATTCTCTACGGATATCATTGTACGCGAATTAAGGGAACAATACGAATGATGGAGTCTAGTAAGCTATAGGATATAGACCGAATGGCATAGATAGAATATTTGAGAGTAAGAGCAAGTGACACAGAAGAATTATTTACGGGTTACTGAAATGATTCAACACTTGGTTGTGATTGAAAGAGCCTAGGAAATATCAATAATGAAGTAAGGTAAGGTAAGGTAAAGTAAGGTAAGGTTAAGTATGAACACAAACAGAAGATCAAAGCGTAACATAAACCAGTCGATCGTAGAATATCTTAGCAAGTATTGATCAAAAATTAAAGAGTTGGACCATCGACATAAGGAGTGCATCTATGCCTTGGAAATCGACTTACAAATATTTGGCTGGACCACGTGCGCAATGTGACTGTTAGAGAAATCATGGAAGTACGAGGTTCTACTCGTAGCTCATACAATCAAAAAGGAAAAAAATTACTGTGATATATATGGTCACTTAGAATGCATAGTTAAGTCAATGGATCGCCCAAATGGGTATGTTAGGGGACTGCGCCTCAAAGACGAAAAGCGGAAGAAAACCACCTATAGACTCGAAAGAGGTCATGGAAGTACGATGTATCAGAACTGGCGATTGGAACGATAGAAAAAAATGAAAACCTAAGGGCAATATATATATATATATATATATATATATATATATATATATATATATATATATATATATATATATATATATATATATATACAGGGTTCCGATAAAGTATGGAACCAAGTAAATATCTTTCGAACGAAGAGGAGAATATTTATGAAATTTTGCAGGTGAGTATAATGGCGCAAAATGCATCTGATGTATGATTTTTAGTTGATAATATACTTCCGGTTGTACCGGAAATAGACCCTGAGTCGCTTATTTTAAATAGGATACCCTATATATTATTACATTTTTGGATTCTACTTAAGATTCTAAGCAGATTCTATGCATCATATCCTATACCTAAGTCTAAGCGTTTTTGACATATTTAGGTTTTTATGTCAAAAACGACGATTGTAAGCTCTAATATAATTATCAATTGTTCCTATGAGGAAGCCTTTTTTACTTACTTTGGGTTAAATTCCTTGTTGAAAAGGACCCATTTTGATAGATTTTGAATAATATTTGGATAACTAGTTATACAGGGTGTGCAAAAAATAAGATCTAAAATGATATTGAGAAAACGGACAAAAATCAATTCTTTCAAATGGAAACCCCCCATTTTCTTTATTCTGTAGTATTAAGCATTTAAAAAGAAGGTAACTTTGTATGAGGTTATCTCCACCTAAAATTTGAAGTTTTCGAAATATTGCCGATTTAATATTTTTATATGGCGATTTTGCATTCAATCGTTAAACAATTAGATCTAGGATAGCCATGATCGTATTTGAGATCATACTCGTTTATCACTTACTACATATGCATACACACAACATCAATTTGTTTATCTGAACGTTTTTTTACGGTGATGTAAAAATCCCAAGAGAAGTTGAATTAATTTTGGTCAGTTTTCTCAATATCATTTTAGATCTTATTTTTTGCACACCCTGTATGACTAGTTATCCAAATATTATAAAAAATCTATTAAAGTAGGTCCTTTTCAACAAGGAATTCAACCCAAAGTAAGTAAAAAAGGCTTCCTTATAGGAACAACTGATAATTATATTAGGGCTTGCAATCGTCGTTTTTGACATAAAAACCTAAATATGTCAAAAACGCTTAGACTTAGGTATAGGACATAATGCATAAAATCTGTCTATAATCTTAAGTAAAATCCAAAAATGTAATAATATATAGGGTATCCTATTTAAAATAAGCAACTTAGGGTCTATTTCCGGTACAACCGGAAGTATGTTATCAACAAAAATACATACATCAGATGCACTTTGATCCATTGGACTTACCTGCAAAATTTCATAAATATTCCCCTTTTCCTTCGAAAGATATTTACTTGGTTCCATACTTTATCGCAACCCTGTATATATATATATATATATATATATATATATATATATATATATATATATATATATATATATATATATATATATATATATATATATACACATTATATACTATAGCATTCAGTAAAGTAAGTTATTCTGCTGCTCATTACAAATTTCCATAACCACCGGGATATCCCATTCGTATCCTTTGTTGAGCAATGGTTAGAAAAACCGATAGAATAACTATTCAATATTCTCGATAGCGTATTCTTCACTCTCATGAAACATATGAAATCTATATTTTCTGATTCAAACTGTATTTTTTGTTATGTTATAATATAATTTTATATATTTGAGTTTTTTATTTACATATATTAAGTTTGTTTCAATCAATTTTGTCGATGTTCCTCGTCCGTCAATTGGAATTCGTTTGTGTAGAGAATGATGACTATATTGACATATAAGACATTATATTCATGTACTTATATAAATCGAGTTATTGATAATCTACTTAAGAAAGTACTTTAATTTTTTTCTTGTTTTAAATCTCGAATCATTCGGAAAGAACGGATGTAACCTGAAAAAATCTGAATCTAAATACGGCCACGGAACATAAACAACGCAAGTTGAAAAATGGTCACATTCGTTTTGTGTAACTTGTCCTGAGTGCATGCCCATGTTTCCTGCCGCCTTCTGACTGACGTCCTGGCTCGTCTGCATGCGACACACACACACGCTGACGACGTAACGAAAATATACCACCCACGGTATAAAAACAGAGAGTTGAAGAGCGGAAGTACAGGGCGCCGGCTTGTGCTATGCCGTTTTTTGGCACAATTTCAGAAGAGTGTGAAAATGTCATTGTTTACGATTTTTTCTATCGTTTTTTAACATTCAGAATTTTAATTAGTTTAAGACGACATGGAAGTAAAAAGTAGTATATATGCAGAAAAAAATATATTCCTGGATGTTCTCATCCATTTGTATCAGAACATTAAACATTTGATAAAATAGATAATATATCAAAAAAACTAGTTATCGTGCTTCTGCAGAATGCCCAATACCGAACTGGGGATATAATTTCTAATTGTCTTATTCAATATTTTAAGTCATATTTTCTCCGAAAATAAAAATCTATTGCACTGTATCGAAAGGTGCGGTAGTAGTTTTTATATCCATTACTACACCTCTTGGACGATCTTTTAGATTTGTCTTATGTCTGATATATATATATAGAAAAATTGTAGAGATTTTTTCAATGCTGTATGTGATAAAGTTTTGATGAAATCGCATGGTTATAGAAGATCTTTATTCATGTCTACAACAATTCATTACCTATCTTTGTAAAAAATAATTTAGATGAAAGTAATATACTCCCCGAAAATTTGAGCTTTTCTCGAGTAAAGCTTCAGATTTAATCTGTATAATAACCGGGAGAAATTTTTTCATTATCTTAAATGTTTTGCCTCTTCATATTGGAATGTTGTATTAGAAATAGAACTCATAATTTTGTTCATTGGTTCAGCAAATCTAATTCGGACCACCATCAATTTTTGTGGGAAAACATGTACAGGAAAATTTATAGCCATCGTTATTTCAGAAATATCTGTGTAAGTAACGTTAGTGGAGTCGGCGATCATAAAATATGAAACACTGACTGAAATACGATATATTATCATAATAAAAATATGAGAAGTGAAGCGGCAAAAACTATCATCCATTGGTTGAGAAGCAGTGTATGTGCTTCGAGGACTTTACAGTCTAGAATTTTATAGCTTGTTTGGAAAAGGTTCATCGCAGGGTCGGAGGTAGACCCGAACTAAACTACATCTTCAATGTAGTTGTATTAAAAATTATGGACAGTACTCAATAAGATATTTGTGATTTGGAAATTATAGAATAATATCCGCAGCAAGTTATTTCATTTTATTGAGAAATACTTAATAATAATAATAATAATAATAATAATAATAATAATAATAATAATAAGAATAATAATAATAATCTTTATTTAGCGCAAAGCTATTATCAACTAACAGTTTACATTTAATTTATTACAAATAGTTTTCAAAAGTATACTCCATCAAGTATCTCTTGAAATCTCGGTAGCTCTGACAGTACTTTATATTTATGGGCAGTTTATTGTATAATACAAGCCCTCTACTCATCGTGGATTTATACATACTATGTGTCCTATAGGTATCTATTTGAAAGTCGTTTCGATGTCTGGTCTGATAATCATGGTATTCACTAACAAACTGCAAATTTTCTCTTAGATAATTAGGTAACATTCTTTGTTTCATCCTATATATATAATCTAATGTTCGATAAGTTATTCTCTGATTTACACTCATCAATTGTAATGCTGACAACATATTTTTAATAGGTGTACTTTTGTTACATTTTACTACTACTCTCATACACCGATTTTGTATTTTCTGCAATCTATCAATACAATTTTTTTGTAGATTGAATAAAATTGACGAACAATAATCAATGTGAGGTAGTGTCAATGTCTTAAACAATAATAAGGTTGTGTTCATATCAATTTTACTTCTTAATCTGTATAAAAGGCTAATTTTTTTTGACATCTTATTTGCTATGTACACTGCTTGCGCTTTTAAATTTAAGTTTTCGTCAATTATTATGCCAAGATACTTCATTTTATCTATTCTATCAATTACTTCAGCATTAATTTCTACTTTTAGGTCAGTTTCACTTAAATTTTTTATCTTGTATTCACTGCCAAAAATCATAAATTTTGATTTTTTAACATTAATTTTCATGTTGTTGTCGCATAACCATATATATAACTTATCTAAGTCAATTTGCAGTGATTGTGACATAAATGTAATATCCTCGCCCGTTACATAAAGAATTGTGTCATCGGCAAACATTGAGATCTCAGAATTTCTTACATATTTAACAATGTCATTTACATACGAAATAAACAATAGAGGGACTAACACCGTTCCTTGTGGAACTCCATATTCATTAATTCTAGATGTCGATATCGAATTATTAAATTTAACTTTTTGAGATCTAATTTTCAAATAGGAACTAAACCATTTTATGACATTTCCCGACAGTCCCATTTTACGTAATTTTTTTATCAAAAAAGTTCTATCTATAGTCTCAAATGCTCTTTGAAAGTCTAGAAAAACCACTAATATTATTTTACCTTTATCGATTTCCCTAACCCACCTATCATACACTTTCAAAATTGAACTTTCACATGAGTGTCGCGCACGAAAACCAGATTGGGAGCCGCATAATACTTCATTTCTGTCACAAAAATCTATAAGTTGTTGTTTTATCACAAGTTCTAGTATCTTTTCAAACACCGGAACTGTATTAATTCCTCTGAATTCCTCACAAACCTGAGTGTCAGGAACCTTTTGTATTGGAATAACTATCGCAGTCTTCCATACCTCAGGGAACTCACCATACGTGAGTGAAGTGTTCACTATATCCAAGAGTCTATTACCAATTGCTTGAAATACATCTCTAGAAATTTTCAAAGAATTAAGTTTTTGTACGAATTAAATATTCAATTTATATCAAAACTTTTCAAAGTAATATTCCTAGCTTGTAGTATTCATGAAAAATGGAATGAAATATTTTCGAAAAATCTCACAAATTTTCTTTACTATACTCAAATATATCCAATAAATCTTGTTTCATTTTGGCCAATTTTCGGAAACGAACAAAATCTTATTTTCTTGATAGACCTTATAACTCTGCAGAGGAATACTATTCTGAGCATTGATTGATCAATAAAATTCGTATATATTTTGCATGGAAATGTGGTTTGATGTGTTTTTATTTGTAGGTTTCATATTGTATATTTCTTAGATTTTTTTGCTTGATGTTTCTTTATTTCTATGTTGTAAGTTTTTTTGCTTTGTCGATGAATTATATAATTTCAAAGACAATTAAGCATATTTTGATTCGATGATTGATTTGACTGGCATTATATTTATTGTCAAGAAGTATGTTTTTCATGATTCGATTATTATATATTCAGTTACATAATGTTCATTAATCAAAAGGTTTGGTATCTGGAATTGTTTTCGAGGCAAAACGAAACTATCAAAATTTGGGTAAATTTCTTCAACCACCGCCATTCTCACATAGACGTTCTTTGTTTTCATGCATATTGTTTCCGGTGCATATTGGCATTTTCAGCGGTTGCCATGAAACCAAATAAGCTGCAACCGCCACCATCTTTACATAGATATCAATACGCGATGGCCATCGCGAATTTTTTTTTGTTTTTGTTCAATAAATTATTTTCTAATTTTAAATAGTTGATGGAATCCGTCGTTACTACGTGATAATTTAACATGATTTACAAAACTAAATTTGAATTTACTACGTTTATTATCACAAAATATTTTGAAAAATATAACACTGCGATTGCAATTTCGGTCACTAGACCATCATTTGGGTTTACCTGCAATAATCCTTTCCCACCCGTAAGCGCAAATCTATAATTATTTTGTATTCAGTTCTTAACTCAATCTGCCCGATGATGGTCTAGTGACCGAAATTGCAATCGCAGTGTTATATTTTTCAAAATATTTTGGGATAATAAACGTAGTAAATTCAAATTTAGTTTTGTTAATCATTTCTAATTTTCATTTCGTTTTGGTATTAAAGCGTGACTTTTCAATCCATACTTCATTCCGTTTGAACGGCATCTCTACACGATGTTTACTCAGGACATAATTCTTTTGAGGTAACCCATCTAGTTTTGCTGCTCGAGCTTGCGATTGACAGTATATATTAAGCTGCATAATTTGGTCGAGTATTCTCATTGAAAGTCAGATTATTTTCTGCTCCTAATCCGACACTGGTGCAGCACGCTCATTGTTTTTTAATTTAGTCAAAGACTGAAATTGAATCCCATCGTTGTCTAGCAATTATGTGTCGGTAATTGAAACGTTACAATCATTTGGAGGAAGTCAATTGAGTTGTGAGCGATTTCATAGCTGGATGTTGTTGATTTATCTTCTGTTCAGGAATTTATGGTTTAAAAGTGCTGGCTCTCTAAGAACACATAAAAATTGAATTTGTGCCATAAAAAAACTATCAGTTCTCAATGGTATTCTGCTATATGTGACTGGCTAACAACTGATGAATTAAAGGAAAAATTTACACGTTCATCAACGAATACGAAATTCGTATATTTTTCGAAAATAATGACAATCAGTTTTTTCATTTTTATCCAGGGAAGAAATAATATATGTGAAAAAGTGTTATACTGATTCCATGAATGAAGATAATATCAAATGATTAATGAGATTGTATAGTCGAATCTTTTGCGTTATGCTGAAATTATAAGGATTTGAAGCCATTTTTTTCGTATTTTATTTATCAAAATAAATATAAAGCCAATAAACAGCAGTTAAGTGTTCTAGAAATGGAAAACTCTAAACAGAACATGAGCTGCAAACATCAATTTAATATGTAAAATATCTTCATGGCTATAATGTCTATCAGGTAAATATAAAATTCGAAAAAATTTCTCATTAATTAGCTATAATACTTGAAATTTTTTTTTTAAATATGCATGAGTAAGTATATAAAAATATAAAAGCTGAAAACAACTATATTTGTGCTTACACAAAAAGGGAATTATTGAAAAGCTGTTTAATTAATAGTTTTTGCATGCGCTATTAATTGGACAATTTCTTTTCACAGTATTCGACTGAATGAGTGAGACATATGATGTAGTTTTATCTCGAACATAAACTAGAAAATCGAGTGGTTATTAAATTAATGTAAGCTGTGCACTGGATGCAAAAGCGCTCGATTAACCTCATTAAATAAAACGTTGCTCTTTTTAATGGTTCTGATATGTAAATTGGGCAATTGGAACGAAATTATTTCATGCGATTAACATCATCGCGAGGTTTGTCTGACAGTGTTGTCATTTACTTATCAAGTTGTATATATAACCGTCTCACAATTTTTTTTTATGAACTATATAAGTGATTTTCGTTTATTATATTTTTCAAAATCAGACAATATTCCAATTCTTAAATAATATAAAAATAAAGCTTCGATGGAAATTTGATTCTTAAAATCTTGATACATAATAAAAATCATTATTCGAAGAGGTGATGAATATTTCGCAAAAATTCAAAAATGTCTACTTACTATTTAAATTATAGTTGTCTCCTTGGACTGACGACGGGGAGCTAAAGTACTATCATAATAGCTTCGAATGATTATTCTAATTGAGCAGCTAAATTACCCACACAGATATTCTATAAAGATTAGTTCTATTGAATACATATATTGAATAACTGAAATATTCCCGTAATAAAGGTACCTATAGGTGAAGGCCTGAAACACACGTAACCCGGAACTGACATGAATATCAACAATCATATATTTCATTCATATTAAATCACTATTAAATTTGCAATTTTGCAGCCTGTTCAATTTAAAATTTCTCTTTTTTCACCGAATGACACATTGGCTGAAAATATTTTGTTATTTAATTCGACTGGGTTTGAAAGTGTGAAATTTTTCTCAATGTATTTCCTATCATATTTATTGCTGTGGTCATTATAAAATGACCACAGCAATGACAGACACATGTGTTGTCTTGTCAAAAGCTCCAGATATATCCAGGAAAGCATATATTGCGATTTCTTTGTTATTCAGAGTTTTCTGGATGACTTCAGTCAGCTGATACAGATCGGTTTCTGTTGATCGTCCCGCCCGGTAGACGTTTGTGAAGTGGTGTATTCTCCAGATTCTCCGTTCTAATGTAGTTATTCACTACTTTCTCCATCGTTTTAAGTAGAAACGATGTTAGGCAGATGGGTATGAAAGATCTATGATCAATATTGTCTTTTTCCCTTATTTTCGTAATGAAGGTTACTCTTGCCCTGCACCATTCTTCAGGTGTTTAACCCAATGCCAAGCTGCTTCTTGTTATCTTCAGCAGATGTGGGAGAATCTCTTTCACCTCTTTCTGCAGGAGTACCGGAAAAATTCGATTCTTTCCTGGGGATTTATACGGCTAAAACGTGCTTATTTCCCATGGAAGCCGATTCCTAGCAATATCCCAGTCATCCTTCCGGTAGTTCTTGATGTGCTCCATTTCTGTTTCAATGCTGCTCACGAGTTCACTACCTGGAAAGTACGTTTTGAGAAGAAGAATCGATCGTTCCTCTTCTCCTTCAGTGTCTGGCTTCTTGAGCGAAATTGTGGGGTTAGCTCCCCCTCTTACCATGGCTTTCTGTAGTCTGGCTGCTGTGGGGGTGGAAGTGATATTTTCACAAAAGGCTTAAGAATTAAGCTTCTTGGCCTTCCTGATCTCCTTATTGTACTGAGTGAGTTTCTCAGTATACCCCTGCCAGTTGCCGTCTCGTTTAGCCATGTTTAAGAGCTAACAGGCCTCCTTTCTGAGGTTTACACCAAGGAGCTTCCTTTTTTGATCGAGCCTCAGTCAATGGACAGCTGAAGTGAAAAGCCACAGACCTGCTCGACTCTTTGCTCCAGATCGTAATGAGGGTGTTTTGCCCCAATTGTTTCGATCAGTTTTAGATTATCTACCAGATTGGATCTGTGAAGGGACCTTGAAGTCGATTATTCTATGATCAGAGAGTGATGGTTCGTCCGTCACACTCCATGAAGTGACGTTTTTCCTGGCAGCAACATTAGCTTTCGTTACATCCAGGACCTCCTCTCTTGCTCTCGTGACAAAGGTGGGCGTTGTCCCTAAATTTAAGGTCTCAAGATTATTAGCTAAGAGATATTCAAGTAAGCACTCATCTCTGGTTATTGTTCGTGCTTCCTCAAACAATATTATGCGCGTTGGCATCACAGCCAATTAGGATTGGCAGTCGTATATATATATATATATATATATATATATATATATATATATATATATATATATATATATATATATATATATATATATATATAAATATATATATATATATATATATATATATATATATATATATATATATATATATATATATATATATATATATGTATATATATATATATATATATATTTATATATATATACATATATATATATATATGTATATATATATATATATATATATATATATATATATATTTATATATATATATATATATATATATATATATATTTGAACTGTTGTTGCCTGTGAACTATTTTTAATTTTTTTAATAATTATTAGCAATAACAGGCTTGATGAATCTCAAAAAACTCAATTTTATTGAAAAGTTTACGTTTCGCCACGACATACGTGGCTTTTTCAAAAATGTTTTCAAGTTTTGAAAAAACCACGTGACAATTGTCGTGGCGAAACGTGAACTTTTTAATAAAATCGAGTTTTTTGAGATTCACTAAGCCTATTATTGCTAATAATTATTTTTTTTTAAAAATATGTATATTCCTATTATATATATATATATATATATATATATATATATATATATATATATATATATATATATACATATATATATATATATACATATATATATATAAATATATATGTATATATATATATATATATATATATATATATATATATATATATATATATATATAGATATATATTATTATTTATACATATAATATATATATATATATATATATATATATATATATATATATATATGTATTAATTACATTGGAAAATCAAACTAGTTGGTGCTAATTACAACTAGAATAGTATATTCTGTAACAAGGTTAGAATGAATATTCGATGCGAGTGCGAGCCGAAGGCGAGCGTGAGGAACCACGGGCATCACGAATTTTCATTGTAACCGAGTAGCAGACTATACTTTCTCCACGATCGAAAATTTTAAATATGTCACTGAATAAATTCATGCTACTTAGTATATTTTCGAATGAAAACGTGACAGCAATAATTTTGACACTTACTCAATTTTGCCACTACGATGTCAATCACCTGCGTCAAGGCTAATGTTATTATTGCTAGCCAGTGTGAGAATATTATTCTATCACAAGGGAGAGAATTTAAATTGCATGGGGGCAGAGGTGTTGCAGAATATTTCTTCAATCTCAAGAGAGAGAATTCCAGCATTCTGTAATCAAATTTGATATCAGAATTGGCGAATGATCGTGGAAAAAATAATTTCCAAGCATAGAGAACTATACAATAATTCATCCATACAAATCAGTACTAGGCAATTAACGATATTGTTAAATGCACCACTTTCTTAGTGCACTTTACAACTAACCATCGTTCCATTAGATACTTCGTCGGTTAATACGCTCTATAAAATTTATAGTGCCGGGCATCGTTAGCCAGAGGCTGAAAGGATCAGAGGTAAGGCTTCTGTTACTTAGGCGGTCCCTAGACTAGCATCCCATGTGATTTCATTCATAGATAATTTCTATGCGATCTTAGTAGGTATTATGGAAGAGTTAAAACTTGTTTCACCGTTGACAATTGAAATAATTTTCTATATAGAGTTAATCCTGCTCACAATTGGATGTGGTAATTCACTTTATTGTTCGATAAAAAATGGATTTCATTCGGTATTATTAACACGTATTAATATAAAACACACACACACACACACACACACACATACATATATATATATATATATATATATATATATATATATATATATAAATATATATATATATATATATATATATATATGTATATATTGTAAAAATTCTTTTCTTGGGTTTTCTGGTTCAGTTGAAACGAAAATGATGTTAAATGTTTCTAATTCCGTTATGGTTATGTTTTTAATCATCGCTAAAATAAATGAATACACAAATCATGCTTAAATACAACTCTATATATATATATATATATATATATATATATATATATATATATATATATATATATATATATATATATATATATATATATATATATATATGTATATGTATAATTACATGATAGGTAATTGTTGTCTCGTATTAGTCGAGAATAACTCTTGATTTAGATGGCTCGTCTAAGAAACTCTTTAGATATAACTGAACACCAGGAGCATTCCTTTAACAAAGAGGAGATAGTCGTCGATAGTTAACAGATCTTTTTAACCGCACTTTATGCTTTATCGTTGCCGTTATATGATTTATGCACGGAATTGAGCCAGAGGCGTCGTAATTTTTCCTTCTTGGCCAGCATAACGACTGGCAACTGTTTTTAAAATAATCTTGGGGAGCCATCTCGATGGCAATTTATTCTTCGTCGATCATTTATCATTTTATATATACGTCAGCCGTGTTCTGAAGTTAATTATTGGATTGTCACTAGAGCATGTATATGAGTTCACTGTGGATATATGTGGGATGTTACTGACAATATATTTCTATGGCTATCTGATCGAATGTATGTTAATTTTTTGAATTATTGCTGATATTTGGAGAAATTTTGCATTTGTAGTGAATTAACATTTTCATTATCCAGCTCCTTCTTCTGTACCGCAGAATATCTCAACAAACTTTTACCTATATCTACTCTAAATTAAAGGAATTGGATTAGATGTTGCGATAAGATTATCAAATGCTGTTGAATAGTGTCACATATTATATTACCTGGTTAATCAGCCTTCATTTGGTATTGATGAACATGTAATATAGAAATTTTTTTTATTAATACTTTTCTCTTCTTAAATCGATGTCATTTTGCAAATAATGCAGCTGGCTCAGGATCTGGTCTGAAATAAATATCATACTGGCCTATTAATTTTTCACCAAGTTCCGACATTTGAAATGGCGTTTCAAATGTTATACGGACTGAAAGGTAACAAACAACACTATATATATAGATATATATATATATATATATATATATATATATATATATATATATATATATATATATATATATTTTTTTTATTTGCTTTACGAATCGTGAATTTTATGTTTTAATTTCAAAATAAGGGTATTCGATTCTTGGGTGGTGAGTAAATGAGTAGTACTATTATATCTTTGCCAAGCTTTCGCAAATTTTTATTTGCTTCATCAGGGCTTCTACAAAATTAAAAATAATGTTAAAATGTGTGTTTCTCAACCTAGATTTGTTGTTATTACCGAATTTGAGGTTAACTATGAATTATTACGTCTGCCATAACAAAGAACTTCCACGAATTACATACAATCACCATTGAAAAAATTCACAAACTTAAAATATACAAGTACAAAATTACATCTAAATTTAGTTATTAAAATACAAATTAACTGTCAGTCCTAGTTGAAAATGGTGGTCTATTATATTGTCAATGTCTTAATAGTTGGTTAACGTTATTATGGTCTCATTCTTTATTTCCATCATCCAGTTGCCCATCGTATGTCTCATTGTTCTGTATAGTAGTCAATAAATATGAATAGATATTACTCAGTTTTTGTGTATCTGCCTTTTTATTAATGTCTGCTTTGTGTTTGTGTATACCAATCATCTCGTAAACAATTCTTTTGTGGTAATTTCTCTCTGTTTTTATGACCTTTACCTGTTCGAAGTCTATCCTGTGATTATTGGTGTTAGCATGTGTAGCTAGTGCACATCTATCTCTACCATATCTAACGTCACTAGCATGTATGGTTAAACGGCTTTTCAGCCATTGTGACGTTTGACCAATATATACAGAATTACACCCACAACAATTCAGTTTATAGACAACATCATTGCAGAGACCAACTGGTATTTTGTCTTTTAAATGTGAGTACAATCCTGATATGGTTCTTGCATTTGTTGTGATTATTTTAACAGTACTGTGGTTCTTAAACAGTTTTTTCAGTTGTATTGTTAAGCCATCTATTTGTGTCATTGTGGCATAAATTGTCCGATCTTCTTGTGTTTCTACTGTGTCTTTATGAGAGTTCAGTATATCGTTATTTTTGCTTTTGCTTGATGCTGCTGCATATAATAATTTGTTTACCATAGTTGGTGGATACGAGTTTTGGACTAACATATCACCAAGTCTGTCTATGCTCTTTTTTGTGAAATCAATATGGGAAATCTTTTCAATGCGATTTTTCATTTCTTTGATGAAATTTATCTTCACATTGATGGCTGATTCGAGTGGTAGTTAATGAATCTATTAGAGCATGTTTGCTTCCTATACAAGTTTAGTTTGATCATACCATTATGTCTGTGTACTTTGCAATCTAGAAAGGGTACTGAGTGATTTTCATCTTCCATCTCTAGAGTGAATTTTATATGTTCACTATAATTGTTAAAACACTCTAGTAACTCTATATCCCGATTGGCTGGTAACGTTAGGATCATGTCATCCACAAATTTCCGTATGAATGGTAATTGATATGTCAACTTCGGTATACATTCATCCAGTAAATGGTCCATTACAAATTGTGCTAATATTGGAATAAGCTTTGAGCCCATGGCACATCCAATAACTTGTCTATAGTATTTTCCTCGGAATGTGCAATAGTTGTTATCTAGTATAAAGTCTAATATTTTAAAAAATAGGTCTTCATCTATATTAGTGTGCTCTGTTATTTTATGCCATTTCAACTTTGTTACTCGTTTTATTTCTTCTTTTGTTAAATTACCAAACAGATTTATTACATCCAAAGAAGCTATATTATATCCTTCAGGTATCTCATATCCATTTATACTTTCGGAAAACTGAAAACTGTCCCTAATGTAATATTGATTATTTGTGTTATATGCCGTTTTTAATATGTCAGCTATGAATTTCGATAATGTACTAGTGGGGCTATTAATACTTGATATTATAGGTCTTAGTGGGTTTCTTGAGTCTTATTTTCCGGAAACAACTTCTCTGTGAGCTTTTTTATCTTTTTTTTTTTATGAAAAGATGGCTAGTTAACCTTACTACCAAGGCATTACCTAATAATGTTCATACCATATTGGCAATGGGTTCAAAGTTTAGTTTACCTACAAATCAAAGAGATGTAAAAGTGGACACATTAATTGCAGAGATTGAGTATGCTTTACTAGGAGTACCAGAAGATAAAAGAGATGTACTGAGAGCCAGAACAACAAATATCATTACAAACCACATTCATAAAAATAGCAATAACTACTCACATTCGAACAAAATTTATTTCGAAACAAAGAAATACCTAAAAGATAATGAAGACATAATAGTTCCTAATAGTGATAAGGGAGGGGTTACTATTGTCATGAATAAGGATGAATATGATAGAAAAATGCTTACAATACTTAATTCAGATGAGTTTCAGTTAGTCCCCAGAGATCCAACCATGACGATACAAACTAAAAGTAATAAAATCATCTCTATCCTGAACCAAAAAAAATGTATATCTGAGGTTCAGGCTCGTCTAATGAAGAAATACAATTCTGTATGTGCAAGAATATATGGCAATCCAAAATTACACAAACAAGGAAACCCTCTAAGA
>JARQZK010003784.1:60000-65000 GCA_030704885.1 Cynegetis impunctata
AATCCGCTCTTATTTGCAATATTCTTCAACTAAATAAAAAAATGCCATTCTTTCAATAAAGTTTTATTTAGTTGTGAAAAATGTTTGAATTCATTATAAAACTGTCTAGAAATTAGGAAAAATCAGGACAATAAAACTATTTGTCATATGACTTCATTTGACAGCAGCTTACTTGTTTTTTTTCAAATAAATGATAACCTCTCTGTGAATTTATGGGAAGGGTCTGGGCACTATTTTATATTTTTGTGATCAAACTAACAACTTTATGATAAAAAGTCAGGATATAGAAAAGTTGCAGATTGAGTCTGTCTTTTCAAATATATTTTTAAATAGGAAAGTACAAGCGCATTAAAAAGTTCTGATGCAAAATATTATAAGGGTTGTTTTTTTCAGCCCCTTGTGCTAACATTTTAGTGTAACAAAAACACTCAAAAACTGCCATTTTATTAGCAGCAGTTATCTGCCAAATTTCATTCCTCTAGTTTTTTTGGATGTATTGAATAAAAACAATTTTTTTAACCTAATTTCAAAGGGCTGTAACTTAGAGGGAAAAGGGTGTTGAACAAAAAGTTATATGAAAGACCCCCCTTAATTTTTGCTGAAGAATCACCCATTGAAATCTTTCGCATCAATTCAGAAACACCCTGTATATATATATTTATTTATATATATATATATATATATATATATATATATATATATATTTATATTTATATATAATATATATATATATATATATATATATATAATATATATATATATATATATATATATATATATATTATATATATATATATTTGTTTGAATTGTTTTGTTGCCTGTGAACTTTTTCTAACTTTTTTGATAATTATTAGCAATAACAGGCTTGGAATGTCGTGGCCACGAATGTCGTGGCGAAACGTCAACTTTTTAATAAAATCGAGTTTTTTGAGATTCACCAAGCCTGTTATTGCTAATAATCATCAAAAAGTTATATATATATATATATATATATATATATATATATATATATATATATATATATATATATATATATAGATGTAAATATATAAATTTACTTTCAAAATCATTAACAGCAAAGTATGGAAGACAATAAAAAAAATATTTCCTTATAGTCCTTGCCTTCTTTGAATCATGTACATAAAATTTGACTTGTTAATTGCTCTCAACAATCGAACAGAAAACCGTTATTAAACTGTAATTAAACTTCTACTATCGCAACTGCAGCTCAAATCCATATTTTCAATCATCAGTAATACCTCCTGAGCCCTAAACTCTAATTGCAACGTCTGGTGGGACCTTATGAAATCGACTTTTTGCCGGCATCATCCATCCGATAATCTAGCCATATCTCCGCAGAAGTAATTTCGAAAATATCTGATTCAGCCTTTAGTATGAATGAAATGAAGACGGAGAAGCAGTCGACTGGCAATCGGCTTACGGATCGCAGAAGGCATTGAAAACGGCACCGAACGAATGCACATCGGATCAAAAGGGCTACGAAAGTCGAATTTCGAATAACAGACGGTCCGGATGTTCCGAGAGCATATTATTGAAATCTAGAAGGTATTTTCTTCTTCAATTTAACTTATAAATAGCGTCCAGATGAGCACCTACCAGTATATTTTGTACGGAGTTTTCAACATCAAGTCATGATTGAATATAAATGTATTCTAAGTAATCCAATTTTGATTACTTCTAAATGCAGAAGCTGAAGTTGCAAATACCATCCCTTTGTATATAATGTTGCTGCGAATTATTTTTCTTTACCTAATTTATCTACGACTATAGTCAAATTTAAAATTTTTCGAAACATTCATCAAGTTATATAAAATTGAATTTTTGGAAATTATGTGAAATCTCCTCAACATATTTGTCTAAAAAACATGCTGTTCTCTTTCAAATATATTTTTGTCAAAATTATAATTATTCCTTGTTATAACGGTAAGTTTATTTGTTTAATGCTCAAAGTATTTTATTTATTTTCTTAGAATTTGGTTGTTGAAATAGGTCAACAAATTTCAAAAAAAATATTCAAACGACAAAGATGATTTTATACCCTTATAACTCTCACATTAAGAAAAATTATTTTGTTATTGAATAAAGGTGATTTATATCACAAAATTCTTGTCAATTTGTTCAACCCATATATAATCTCAAGAATTACATAAAGCTTCCTGATTTTTGGACAGTTCTTAATTCTATTAGCATAAATTCTTTTGTTTTGGTATATTTTTTATTAATGCCGATGAGTCTGTGAAAATAAATCAAGTCAACATGTGAAAAATGTTTTCAGTAATTTTTTCGTTACTCCACTTAGCCAAGGATAGTTCGGAAGTTTCTGTATCTTGGAGAAATTCATCACTTGTTTTTCCAGTCAAAAAGTTGACTTTCAATGTAAGTCTGCAAATACCGATCCCGAAAAAGAAAATTCATTATTTTGACTGGTCTCTAGAACTTCATCCTCAACTCATTAAGAACCAGCGATTTGATTGCAAAAACTGACACGTGATTTTTCCACTGCCTCGTTCTTTTGTGGAAACTTTTTCACTCGATGTCGCTTCTTCGTTCGAATTTTAAACGTTGAATGGCAAACTTTGCTCTAGTTATTTTTCGTAAAGAATAAAAGTGACAAATGCATGCACACATCCGCAAAAAGCTCTATTTATTATCCAAAAACCTGAAAAAGCATCAACGGAACCTCAGGCCATAATTCATATAAAACGCAGACGATGGAAACTTTTGTTTATTTTTCAGCTTTCAGTGGTTTTGCAAGGTGAAAATGCTAGGGTAAAATTCATGACTTTTATGTTTTGCGTGTTGAAGATTTTGTCTTTCCTGCGTTCCAATCATTGTCTTTGAAAATTGAAAATGGAATATTAAATTTGATAAGCAGTATCAATAAGCTAGTTCGACATATTTACATGAACGCATCTTACAACAAAAACAGTTGATTTTCTACAATCAGAAAATGAAAGAAAAATATTCTTCATTACAATACATCATTTCTGAATATTTTACAGAATATTTATTGAAATACGATAAAAATATTTTTAATTTCTAGGCCTCGATTCCTAGTTACATAAATATCTACTTAAGTGCATACACGACTCACAAAATTCATTCTATATATGATTCTTTCAAAACAAATAATCGATAAATTTCTTAAGTGATTACTTTTAACTGAAAAATTTATAATCATGTGCGATAGGTATAGACAACAAAATATATGCTACCATACTATCTCTCTAGTATTATACATTTCCACTGAATGAATCATTTAACTATATCATTTCAAGTAAAATTCAATTTAAAGTATCTCCTTTTTAGTTGTGTTTTCCTCGAAAATAATAGTTTATTACACTCTATCGAAAGTCAACACCACTGCTCTGCGGGAGAGGTCATCATATCTGTTTCAGACCTCCTGGACCACAATTTTCGAGCTTTTATCTGTCTGATATATAAATAGTTTTCTTTCAGAAAATGAAAGAAAAATATTCTTCATTACAATACATAATTTCTGAATATTTTACAGAATATTTATTGAAATACGATAAAAATATTTTTAATTTCTAGGCCTCGATTCCTAGTAACATAAATATCTACTTAAGTGCATACACGACTCACAAAATTCATTCTATATATGATTCTTTCAAAACAAATAATCGATAAATTTCTTAAGTGATTACTTTTAACTGAAAAATTTATAATCATGTGCGATAGGTATAGACAACGAAATATATGCTACCATACTATCTCTCTAGTATTATACATTTCCACTGAATGAATCATCTAACTATATCATTTCAAGTAAAATTCAATTTAAAGTATCTCCTTTTTAGTTGTGTTTTCCTCGAAAATAATAGTTTATTACACTCTATCGAAAGTCAACACCACTGCTCTGCGGGAGAGGTCATCATATCTGTTTCAGACCTCCTGGACCACAATTTTCGAGCTTTTTTCTGTCTGATATATAAATAGTTATATATATAATATATATATATATATATATATATATATATATATATATATATATATATAATATATATATATATATTTATATATATATATATATATATATATATATATATATATATATATATATATATATATATATATGTATATATATATATATATTTATATTTATATATATGTATATATATATATATATATATATATATATACATATATATATATATATATATATATATATATATATATATATATATATATATATATATATATATATATATATATATATATATGTGTTTATGTTCTTTTTCTCATTACATTTTGACATCTCCTCTGACCTCCATTAGAAAAAATTAACTTCAATTTTTGAGCAAGGGATTGGGGGTGAGATATGAATGAGCAGAAACTTTTGATACTGTCAGGAAAAGACGGTGGAAATTAGTTCTCTAAAACACATCCGAAATTTATTGAAGTCTGCATGAGGCTAAAAAGACTGTTTAAAGGATACTCGCACGGCAAATCCCCTCTTAGTCAGAGCGTTGAAAATCCTTACGTGGATTATGTTGATGCATAGTGCCTTTTTTTGGTCTTATTTTTCTGATTTTTTGCATAGACCTTGAGTATGTGCACATGTTCATACTTATTTAGATTGGGAGATCGGGTTAGATGGTTAAAATTTCTTACGTGAATTGATTGAGTAAGAGGGTTGAAATTTATTATTTTAATTGAGTTTATTTTAGGGAAGTACACTATGCAGTTTTCTCCCATTATTGCAATGTTTATGTTGAAATTTCTAGCGTTTTTGAGAATTTTCGCACATTGCGTATCTCTATAACTACTCGAAATCCAGTTGGAGGACTGAAAATGTGAAAATGAATTTGGTTTATGTAAGGGAGGGCTATTTGGGAATTTTAAATACATTTTTCTCATCGCCGCAAATTCTATGTAGTAATTTCTTCCGTTTTTGCAGGAATTTGAGCTTTGTATATCTCTTCAGTCTAGAATTGACGAGTTGAGAATTTGTTTGT
>JARQZK010003784.1:72500-122918 GCA_030704885.1 Cynegetis impunctata
GTTTATCAAAACTTTTGAAAAAATTGAAATCTCATTGACATTTATAGATTTGAAAAAATTTGAATAGACTAAGACTGCTTTGTCTCGCTAAAATTTTTTTCCGAATGTGGTTGTTCTTTGTTATTTATTACGTGCTATTCAGTCTAATATCAACATTCAAAATTGTTATCATTAGATGGCAAAGGAAACCACAGAAACCTTCACCTACGTAATGTTCGAAAATAAAAATAATAGGGTACTATTTATCTAACAACAAAGAAATTAGTTGCAGGAAAATATTAAGAGAGTAGAGCAGAATTATCGGTATAGAACGTTTATATGGAAGCAGCCGTTGACACGTGTTTCGGACTCTTTGGTCCTCATCAGAACGGCGTAGCAAAGCATTGGATTGAAAATTTGGAGATGAAAATAGTACAACAAATAAAAACCTCTGCTACGGAAGACAATCACACCTTTGTGGACCATTGTTTGAAATATCCGGTTTTTTTTTTAGCGAGACAAAGCAGTCTTAGTCTATTCAAATTTTTTCAAATCAATAAATGTCAAGAAGATTTCAATTTTTTCAAAAGTTTTGATAAACTACAAATGTCGTAGTGAAACGTCAACTTTTTAATAAAATCGAGTTTTTTAAGATTCAACCAGCCTGTTATTGCTTATAATTATCAAGAGATTAAAAATAGATCACAGGCAACAACAATTCGAATAAATAATTAAATATTGCAAGCTGAAAATATGGCAATGATCCCAAACTTAAGCTGAGAGTTTCAAACATTGTTCTAGATTGTGAGTACCTTTTTAAAAGATTTGAAATTCTAAATAAAAATTTCATTAAAAACGGCTACTTCCATATAAACGAGCTATACCGATAATTTTGCTCTACTTATTTAATATTTTCCCGCGACTAATTTCTTTATTATTGCTTATTTACTCGTTCTGAGATCTCGCGGATGGCATTAATCGCCCCTTCCGTGGCAGAGTTTGACCAAATCTCCACAACCGGAGAGTTCAAACAATTGTCCCACAAAAGGTGTGGATTGTCTTCCGTAGCAGAGGTTTTTATTTGTTGTACTATTTTTCATCTCCAAATTTTCAATCCAATGCTTTGCTACGGCCGTTCTGATGAGGACCAAAGAGTCCGAAACACGTGTTCAACGGCTGCTTCCATAATAAACGTTCTATACCGATAATTCTGCTCTACTTTTTTTAATATTTTCCTGCAACTAATTTCTTTTGTTGTTAGATAAATAGTACCCTATTATTTTTTAATTTTCGAACATTACGTAGGGTAAAGGTTCTGTGGTTTACCTTGCCATCTAATGATAACAATTTTGAATGTTGATATTAGACTGAATAGCACGTAATAAATAACAAAGAACAACCACATTCGGAAAAAAATTTTAGCGAAGACAAAGCAGTCTTAGTCTATACAAATTTTTTCAAATCAATAAATGTCAAGGAGATTTCAATTTTTTTCAAAAGTTTTGATAAACTAACAAATGTCGTAGTGAAACGTCAAACTTTTTAATAAAAATCGAAGTTTTTTAAGATTCAAACCAGCCTGTTTATTGCTAATAATTATCAAGAGATTATATATATATATAATATATATATATTATACTCTATATATATATATATATATATATATATATATATATATATATATATATATATATATATATATATATATATATATATATATATATATATATATATATATATATATATATATAATTATATATATATATATATATATATATATATATATATATATATATATATCTATATATATAAATATTCATATATACATATATACATATATACATATATATATATAAATATATATGTGATTTTGGTTATCAAGTTTTTGTCTATATGATAAATTTCGAGACACCTACTTCATTTTGTACTAGCGCATGCACCATTTTACATTGTGTATATAATTTGGCATTTTATATGAAAATGGATATTTGTATTATATAAAGTATATATATATCATAGTATATATATATATATATATATATATATATATATAATATATATATATATATATATATATATATATAATATATATATATATATATATATATATATATATATGTGTGTGTGTCTTTATTGAGAAGACGTATATGTGAAAAAAATAAAAAATTAGCAGTACACTTTCTGTAACCGCATTCGTCGTTCTGTATTAATTTTAGTTAAAATATAATGGAAAGGAAAAATTGTCACGGTTACACTAGAACAGAACACGACCCAGATGAGTAGAGTATTATAGGACATCTTTTATGTATGCATCAATGGAATGAAATGAGTACTACATAGAATTTAGTCTACTGAACTTTCATTTTTTACAATAAGAAGACTGAAAACATATATGAAAATTTTACCATGAAATATTTTTCGAATAAATAAGTATATGCCAATAGTTTTTATGTAGAAATTTTCCATGTAGGGTCGTTCGTTTTCACGGAAAACACCTCGCTTTATTTTCTAGGTCACGTATTTCTATCAGCTTGTCCCACATATTGGGTCTATCTTCCAGATAGTTGGCTGTGTCAGAGCCAGTTTCTCGGGTCCGACTTTATGAATGTAGTTATGTAAATCGTTTCAGAAATTTTATCACAACTATGTGTGATGCATATGAAGTTTTCCAATTTATTTCGGAATCTTGCCAGGATAATGTTCAGAAAATACAATTTCCCACCTGTCAACTTTCGAATTCTCATATAGAAAGTCAGATAACATAAGGAGGAGGTTGAACAAATAAACATATTCTACTAAACTTAAATATATATTTGCGAATCCTTACAGAACACACTATTTGGAATCTTTAATCATGTTAATATAATGCAATATAATTTAATACAATGTGAGGTAATAATAACATAATATAATGCAATATGAAATAATATGATAAAATAAAATATAGTATAATATTATATTATTTTAAAGAATATATAATTTATTTTTATTTTTCTTCAGTTTCTAATTTCGGTTTATAATTAATTATTTATAGATGAAATCATTTTCAGCAATCAAATATGAATAAATTAATACATATTATATATATACTATATATATATATATATTTATATATATATATATATATATATTATATATATATATATATACTATAATATATATATATATATATAATATATTATATATATATATATATATATATATATATATATATAAATATATATGTATATATATATATATATATATATATATATATATATATATATTGAATATATATATATATATATATTATATATATAAATATTTATGAATATATATATATATATATATATATATATATATATATAAATATATATGAATATATATGTATATATATATATATATAAATATATATGAATATATATATATATATATATATATTTATATATATATATATATATATACATATATATATATATATATATATATATAAAAAAGGTTTCTTGCTATTACCAGAGGCGTACGGCAGTAGTACGACTGGTTGTCACTTCACAAATTCTACGCCACTGGCGGAATTTCCATTTCAGTACAGTTTTTCGATAATGTTGCAATACTTCCTATGTGAATACTATTCTCACTATTTGTAACGATATTATCATTATTTTTCGAGATATTCAACATTAAACATAAAGCTGCAGAATTATTTTGATCACTATTTTGTATAAATTATGTCGGAGGTTTTAAATAAAAGGATTGTATTTATCACAAAAATGAAACTTTTATCAGTATCAACAAAAAACAGCACTTTTAAAGTAATATTTAAATCATTGAAAACTCTCCATAACAAATATACTGATTTCTACATTCATTCACAATATTGCATTAACAGCATTTCCCCATATTATTTAGATAAACTCTTATGTTTCATGGTAATAATATTATATATATATATATATATATATATATATATATATATATATATATATATATATATATATATATATATATATTTATATATATATATATATATATATATATATATATATATATATATATATATATATATATATATATATATATATATGTATAGTCAACTACAACCCTGTATTCAGAAATGTTAATCTGTAAAATCAACTTAAATCGGAATTCAAATACAGGCATAAAATTGAATGAACGTTGGTTGCTATTTGGTAGCAATTCACAAAATTCTTCGAAGCCACAATGCTTGATCCTTGATTCTCTTTGAAAGTACACAGAAACATGGACTGAGTAGCCCCAAATTAGTTAACAAACAATTTTCAGACTATGCAATCCCTTTTTATTAACAAGTATTCGAATTTCGCCTGACTAATCCGATAATATCTCATCTCTTTGGACTACAAAACCGACTTTGCGAGCGAAACTTTTTTAATTGAAACGGATTTAACAACAATTTTATTGAAGTATCCTTGGAAAAGTTCTTATCGAATGAAAGTGGCGATCGATCTTATTGAAATTGACTGAAGGACGCAACAAAGGACGATGTCCAGTCTAACGACGGATTACACGGAATACTAAGCCATCATTAAAAGATTTTGAAGTTCGGAAGCAGCTCAAGTGGGCTTTTCGTTCTATTTTATCGCAGTACTTAAGAACGTTGTCTTCATTGTTCAAAATAAATAGTTTTTTAAAATCTATATTTTTTGATAGTTTTTAATTAGTAGAGAAGCATCAACAATTTAATCTGAAAGCAATTGAGATGTATTGCGTAACTGCGTAGTGTTCAGTTAATTTGATTTTCGCAATTCAAACTGAAATTCTTCTTTATTTTATCTATATTCAACCAAATTTTAACTAGAACTTCCTATATTTCAAATTTACTTTCCAATAACAAAAATGTTGAAACTGATTATATGTTGAATTAAGAAAATAAATGGTTGTAACTTATACCATCATTATTCTTATGATGTGATCAACCCAGTATAAAAAGAATAATTTATCAGAAATATTAAATCCATAACCATCGGTTTTATTTTAATAGTTGCTATTTGAAAATTCATTCAAATGATAACATATATTGAGTGATGCATATAATATGTATTACTGTGTTTCAAACTAACTTTCCTTGGTAAAGCAAACCAACTCTTTGGCAGAAAATCAACATTTCAATTTACTGATCGATTGAACACGTTGGGTGTGCGACACAATACTAGTGATGAAAATTTGTCGTGAGATCTAATTTAAATTTTGTAATTTCGTGTCAGTGGCAGGTCGCAAGTCGCGTTTGATGAAGCAATAATATTACGTGCATGCACCTAATATTCAAGCGGCAGAGCGTAAATTGAAAATAAGTTTAATAGCTCGTCATAACGCCGTCACCCTTCTGATATTTCGCATTACATCCATCCATCTATGGTGTGTATGCAACGTTGTTTCAATGGCTTTGTCGGTGCAGCATTGTTCGTCATTATGTTAACGCAAAATGAAGGGAACTCAGCTACGCGAAATTACATGCAATTTCCTCATGAATATTGTTACTCAAAACCCTAAGGAAAGGTTTATCATTCTCCTAATTCATATATATACATATATATATATATATATATATATATATATATATATATATATATAATATATATATATATATATATATATATATATATATTATATATGTATATATATATATATATATATATACCGGTGTTTCGGAATTCGTTCCCGATACCTGTGGTAGGGACTACCTGCACACAGGGCCAAAAGATTAGTAACGTTAGAAAAAGACAGGTCAGCGGGACCGAATTCCGGTCCGTCCATATATATATATATTTTAAAATATATATATATTATATATATATATATATATATATATATATATATATATATATATATATATATATATATATATATATATATATATATATATATATACATATATATATATATATATATATATATATATATATATATATATATATATATATATGTATATATTTTAATATTTAGCCGGCGGTATGGAAATTTTTCCTGGAGAACAATCGAGCGTTAACTAGAAGTGAAATGTAACGTTCCTTTGCGAAACGTACTATGCGCACTTTTCACTTCGAGATAGTATACCGCCGCAGGATATGTTAGGTTAGGATAGTTGATACATGTAAAGGTATTTATATCTAGTGATACTTATATTTGTCCACAATAAACAATTACATTGAGTGATTGAAATCAATAAAATATTGAAAGATATTCAAAAAACTTATTTGAATGACAATGAATAACGGAGATAAAGAATCTGAAAAACGAGTGGATGTGTTTTATTTTATTATTATTATTATTATTATTATTATTATTATTATTATTATTATTATTAATTGATTCAAAGAACAGCTATCTGTTTTTAATGTATGCATATATGTTCGATTGGTTGCAGATATCTTTTATATTATATATTATGTTATTAAAATTATTGTTGCAGTTTACGCCGCATATTATTAGGGTATACCAGCAACAGCTGATTTATGTATAGGTTATATGATACAACAAATATAACAGCAAACTAACTGTCAATTTTTGTTTTGATTTTAGATTGTAGTTTATCTATTCATATGTAGTGATACTTATAATTGTGCACAATGAACAAAATTTTTAATTATTCAAGTTAATACATAATTGAAAGATATAGAAGCTGGCACACACAATTTTTTTCTATATATATATATATATATATATATATATATATATATATATATATATATATATATATATATATATATATATATATATATATATATATATATATATATATATATATATATATAATTACTAGTGCATAATATAATTATAATAATAATCGACCAATAAATTTCATTGATGGAAATGAATAGTCTCGCTGATGAAATGAGTATTTGGGACGATGAAAATGATCGACACTAGTAATATTTCTTCTCTAACTAAAGATGTGTGAAGTTGGCAACTCTAACGGATAACATCATTGGGTGATATTTAACACTGTATCAAATTCAATCGTTCGTATTTTTGAGTGATGAGAAATAAGTTGTTTCATTGCAAGCGATTGACATGTGATTCCAATGAGTGCTAAATTAGGATGAAATAGATGCTTAATATTTTTTTGTAATGGCCATCTATATATTTTTAGCATTTTCCAGTATATGGTTGATTGAACAGAATCCAGATATTATAACTTCAATAGCTAGGAGATTTATAATAAATTTTGATTTATATAGATATTTATATATATATATATATATATATATATATATATATATATATATATATATATATATATATATATATATATATATATATATATATATATATATACATTTCTATTTTGAAAGTGAGATCAAAGTCCTGGAAAATTCAAGAAAAGTGGATTATTAAATTCGGTTGAGGTAAAATAATAAAAATATTTTCTTGCGAACAATTGTTCCTAGTAAATTTCAAGTATTTCAGCATTGGCTATCACAATTAAATATATTGCTTGGCATCTACAGCTTCTTCGAAGGGAGTCGTAAAACTGATCCGGAATTTTCGAGTGCTTCCTGCATTTTATAGCTCGTTTTGATTTATTACAAATGAGTAGAATCAGCCCGTGCCACATGTAAGCCCCCCCAACTTGATCATGACGTAGTATTAATAACGTATACGACAGTCCTATCAATATTGTGTCCCTAATCGCGATTGACACCGAGTTATCTTAAGTTTGCATTATCATAATCTGAAAGAGAACTGTTTTTGTTAGTATATATCAGAATTAAAATTTTGATGATTCAATTTGAAAGAATAATTTTCCATTACTTCTGTTTTTCATCGATCATAAGCAGTAATATATCATTTTTCGTGTATTTCCATGAAATATATTTCTTCACATTCCAAAATGATTTGTACCTATGTCATCGACGGTTTAAAAAAATTAGTTTCACCATGTTTCTTCCTGCCTCTTGCACGTCATAGACGAGTAAATCGCCTGTCAATTCCGTCTTATAGCGAAAATGGACTTGAAGCCCATCTGCCACATATTGCAAAATATTCAAGTGCTGCTCTTATTCAAAGCAGCATATTATATAGGTCTCGCCGATATAATATAAACCTAATGAATGCAGGCGTTCAAATATTGACACTCAATAAGATATATTTGGAAACATTAATGAATTTCAAGAAAAAAAATGATTAAGATAGTTTTCAATGCTAATAACAAAAAATCGAAGGAAATATTCGTCCCATGCCTCCATGATATGAGCGGAACTCTTGAAACGTACTTCATGGGTTTAGGTTTCACACCGATTTTGCCGAGCCCAGAAAATATATCAAACAAACCTAGGAACTCTTTTTAGGAACGACATCAGATTTCAGTAGCGAATCAATATTCAATCCAATGTTATTTGGTTCAGGGTTCGTAATGAATATCCACAACTTCCGACAAAGGCTTTTTTTTCCCAACAATATGCTCATGTGACACTGGATTCTGAACATATACAGCTATAAAAACAGTTGACCAAAAATGAAAAAACTACCAGTTACTTCCCATTAAATAAAAACAATCAATACAATTGTTTATTGTGGTAACGTCCATTATTATAATATCGGATAAAACTTACAGGTTTCTGGACAAAAAATGTTTATTATTAATTTATTAACAATGCCGACGTTTCAATGCTACTTGCATCTTTTTCAAGGCTGAAATGAACAACTTAAATCACAAAATAATACATGGATTGGCAAATGCAAAATTCTTACCTAGTTAATCAATCTAAAAAACAAACAGTTTGAAATACATGGTTAGCATAAACACATAATTCTCAACAAAATTCATGAAATTAAAGTCTACCATCACTGTCGTATAATATGGGAAACAAACGCCGTGGTGACATCAATACAACGAATGCGCAAGTATGCATACAGATGTCCCCTCTCGGTCAATAATTGTGATCGGAAATCCAATATTGTGAACAAAGCATTCTTGCACTCTTGCATTTGTCAAAATTGAAAATACATTCAGCAACAAACCACTACACAGGGCACAACTAAAACTGGTAACGAACCATCAACAGATCAACAAAATAAAATGATGTGGGTTCCAAAAGCGGTCACAAAAAATTGAAATTCAGTATATTATTATATATGATAGACAAATTGTCTATATCTTCTCTAAAATTAACAGTCTTATTCTGTTTAATATGTATCATTTCACTAATGTTACGCTTGTGAGAATTCTTCTCCATTATTACAACCCCATCAAAATTAAAGTAATGTCATTCCTTAAATGTATGGGCCGCTAGGGCTGTTTTTTGTTAACAATGTGCATCTTTCGAGTCATTTTTATGCTGTCTTATTCTCTCTTTTAAATACTGTATTGTTTGTCCTATATAGCTTTTATCACAGTGGAGACAAGGAATTCTGTAAATCACGTGCGATAGTAGGTCTTTAGGTGTTTTTTGTTTTAAATTCGTGTAAAAACAATTTGTTGTTCTTCGAACCTTTGAAAATAATAAACATTTTTTGTCCAGAAACCTGTAAGTTTTATCCGAAATCAATACAATGTTAATATGTGTATTGCGTTATTCTGAATGTATATCAAATCAGGTTTTGCTTATTATATTGTAAAATATTTAGTATTTCGAAATGAGTTTGAGTACCGATGATTCAAAGAATTGAAATGAAGAATACAGGAAATACTGCCACTTTAAAAAAAATTATAAATAAGAAATAATTTCAACGTTGAAAAGTAATCGAAAAGGTAATTTCAATGAAAATGGAAACTCGCAGCCTGAAAAATATATTTAGAAACACATAGTCACCCAATGAAGAATAATTGATTTGTTTTTTATTGTTGAAGTCATAAGTGTATAATGTAACTAGTTTGATATGATTTTCATGAAGTCAAATGATTATATTTGGAGACTGAATATCAAATCATGTTTTGCTTATTATAGGGCACTGTGAAATATTTAGTGTATCAAAATGAGTTTAATAATTTGAAAAATTGAAATGAAAATGCAGGAAGTACTGCCACTATTAGAAATATTATAAAGTTACAGTTTTATCCACATTATTATCAAATGAATTGCTTTAAATTCTTTTTTTTATTTTCAGTAAGATAAATATCTCCAGTAGTGTTTTTGACTAATTGATATAAATAATTTTTTTAGGCTTGGAATAAATATTTCAAGCCCAATATGTGACTCTTAATCAACTCATAAGTTAGGTAAATATTATACAAAACAAATATTTCATGCAATTAACTCGCTGTGAACGTATATTCGCAACACCTGCCGGAATTTTAAGTTATACTGACAATATAATGTATCCATTTTTTCATGATTACAGAGTGTCAGGCACGTCTGACTTCTCGAGAAAAATGTCGGAGCGGGACCTCTTTTCTTCGAGATTACAGCGATTATTCCTTCTTTTTGCCACCCTTCACCGGATAACGTCATATTTCGTGGAATCCCAGCTGAATGTTTCAGCCAGACGCTGCGCTACTTGAATTAATTTCCGTTTCTTGCGATAAATGAGGAGTATTCCGGTGTCACCACTATTTGGCAAAACTCTCATCATTAATCATGGAATCATACCGCAAACAAAAAATTAGTAGTTTTCTGAAGAATATCAATAAATATACGTTGAATAAACAAATAGATATATTATTTTTTTATGTGTAATATCTTAATTCCTGGTATATACGACATTTGTTGGGACTAATTATGTAAATTTGATAGAACCGTTTTTTATGATTCCAATTACCGTAGTTTCTATGGATTCAATTTGGTAATTGTACCTATATCCGATCTGCACTTGTCCATACTCTGCATCCAGATAAAATGGTTAGCCATTAATATGTTTTGTAAATTGTATGGGTATATAGTCTCAAGTGCTTATCTGGTTTTCTTTCTGCAGTTTTTTATGTGTGTATTGAATCAAAGCATCGAATTTTATTCCTTAGTACTTACTTCACTTCATCACTGTAATTTATTTTTTGTTAATTTTAAGTTTATTATATTTTATGTTTTCCTTCTCTTAGTGAAGATGAGAGCTTGGGATTTGTCTTGATATATTCTTAATTTCCATTATTTTTAATATCTTTCTATGATGTTTATATTGCTAGATCGACTGCATAGACATTTGTTTCAGTTTCATTGTCTTGGTATATTGTTTTTATATCGAACAGATGATCTTCCTTGTGGAATACCTTCTTTGATGTCTGTATTGTCCGATAGTCTATCTTTGATTCTTACTTATTCTTGTGCCTACCTCTTCTCTTCTCATTTTGCATATTAAAGCATGCTGCCAAAATGTCTCATTTGCCTTTTCTATTCCAGCTAGAAAGGTTACTGTATCTCTGTTAGTGTTGCTATTCTTTATTATACCGTGTTATTCTATGACCAGTGATTGGGTATCCTTAATATAAAAGAATTAATATTCACGTTTTGTGTTGCTTGATTCATTGTTTCACTCATTACCGAGGTTGCATGTGACACAGATTTGCTCAATAATTTTTTCAATAAACTAATATTTTTTCTGAAAAATACCAAAGATAACACTAAAGCTTCAGGAGCCTTAGTGTTGAAATATCATTGACAATATATTTACGCGTTTATGAATGAACTCCTTGTTTGACAATTGGGCCATGCACAAAACTTATTTCGCAGTGTTTAGAAAGACTCTTATCTCCATTTCCCAAGTACTTATGAAAAATTGTAGCTACTCAATTGAATTTAAATTGAAAATATTTTACTTTTTCCTTGAGTACATCCTCATATTTTCGTAACCGTTTTTCAATGTTACTATTTCAACTGTATGTTAAACTGGTTTTCATACTGTGGAATAATACTATTCCAAAAAAAATATTGAATTTAGAAGATCGAAAGAATTTTTCATCATATGAGATAGATGATTGATTTTCATCAGATCTACTGTAAATTAAATTTTTTATTATATTCAACTTCAAATATTGTAGCTATTCTGTCGAATTTTTCTAGTTTTGTATCCGATATTTCAGAAATTGCAACATATATTTTTAAGAATATAATTTTGCTATAAACTTATAAGTAGCAATATCAAACCGTAGTTATAAACTTTTTGATTTTATCCAGTTTGAATAATGCTTTTACTAAAACGATTTTATTTTTGGGAAATATATTTTTACGACAAGAGATACTACGGAATGGTACTCGGGTGAACTATTGTTCTTATTTTCTATGGTTTGAGCGACTGAAATTATGAAAAAAAAAAGATCAGTGTCTCTCATATTTTTAAGTATAATACCAAAATAATTTATTTCCTTATCTAGAAGAGTGAATAGATCAGAATATAATATGCAGAATGTTTTTTCATGTAGTACATGTTATTTGATATAATTAAATCTTTCTTGTCATTCGTAATAATACTTTATTTCTACATTCATATGTAGTTTTGATTAAAACTTATGATTACGGTTCATGAATAAAAGAACAAACACAAGCCAAGTGAATCTGATTTGTCATTAAATTGTTAAGTCAGATCAGTTATATTTAGAAACAATGCGAGTCGTGTGTACGAAAACAACGAAGGGAGGTTCTGAGGTGCGAAGGGGATCACATTGGAAAATGAGGGTGTGGTGGTAGTAGAGGCTCGGATTTTAGGCTGCATCTGTTTTAATACACGTAAAATGGCTTAAAATGACAACGGCACTACTGATACAAAGACATCTTTCCGCGTTAGTCACTAGCTAAATAGAAACCTTATCTTAAATACGTTTGCAAATAGCCAACTGCTGCTGTATCAGAACCTTTTGAATGACTATCGTCCTCGTTTAAAGCTTATAACGGCGTACACACGGTCCCCAATTCGATTCAAAACTTTAACTTGAAACATTTCGAATTTTCTAAGAACAATTTTATATCTGAATATATCAAACCTAATAAAAATCATACTTTTTCCCTAGACTTTCAATTTTCAATATGTTCAAAATTATGACGAAATCATAGGAAATGCAATTCTGAAATATTAAAAACGGTTAAGAAGAGAAAAATGTTTTTCATTACAAGGAGAAGTAATCGTGAACCGTGTGCATGTGCTTCTGTAAAGCGCAATGAAAGCTTAGTTTTGAATCATTCGTTGTCTTCTAATTAGAAATGAGGAAAAATAAATACTACAAATTAAAGACATCCGAAAGAACAAGACGATGTGAACCAGCAAATTGCACTGTTTCTAGATAAAATCTCTAGTTTTCACGAATGTATTGAGATAATTTACGAGGCATCTGGTTACAACATCGCTAACAAGCTGCCAATTTATATTGTTGATTGAAAACAAGTCGAAATGATGAACTCGTTATCGAGACGAAAATAATGGATTTATATAATTTCAAGTTTTGGCTGAGGTCGCACGATATGAAAATGTATTTGTCGACCAAGGTTATAAGCATTACACCTCGAAAAATTAGTTAATAATTGTAGTTATTGTGTTCTCATCCATCGTAAATACTAAGAAAAGACTTATTGGGACTTTTGGATACTTTATTCTATTGACTCTTTTCAATAATGCCGACGTTTCGAATCAGTTTGTTTCTTTTTCTAGGCTAAAAATTGAAACAGTAATTAACCTACTAAACAAATACTCTCAACAACAACAAATAAACATTTTAAAACATCTATGTAATAATTACCTAGTTGTGGCAGTCAATATCGTACGTAAATATAACAATTCTATACATATATAAATTCGAGAGATCATTAATCAAGGGATTGATATGTATGGTACCGGTATGCCATGGCAAATGAGGGAAAACAATCCGACATGGTTGTCAATACTTAATGTTGAGTTCTACTCTCTATTTGTGGTCCTATCAAAACCCTCACTCTACCCAGAAACGATCATGACCGGTACAATAAAACTAAAAACAACCTTCATTTCAAAATTTCAAAATATATTCAGAAAACCACAAAACAACGATCATTATACAGCAGTAACAACGTCAAGAAAAACGATCAAAAACCGTGTTATGAAACAGGAACAGTATATTGAATAAAAATAAAATAAAATAAAAATAATAAAAATAAATATAAACTAAAAAGGAGGACTATTGTTACCTTCTGCGTAGGATGTTATAAATGATGCTAAGTTGCTGAACATCCTCTCTACGGTTGACAGTACCATTTCTAAGGATGTTCAGCAACTTAGCATCATTTATAACATCCTACTCAGAAGATAACTATAGTCCTCCTTTTTAGTTCATATTTATTTTTATTTTATTTTATTTTAATTCAACATACTGTTCCTGTTTCATAACACGGTTTTAGGTACATGTGTCCGCAAAGATCTCGTTAAAAAAGTTGAAATTTTCGGAAAACCGGATCTAGAGCGACTCTTATATTTTGACAAAAACCTGAGTTTTTTGACAAACTAGAAATTATTAATTGATTTCATGTTTAAATTGAAAGAAAAAAGTTATATTGAGTTTTTCTTATTCAATGCAACGTTCACGTGATAAAAAATAAAAATCAATGTATTGTTTGGAAACTATCGTTGTTCGATACTCTACTCCTTTCACATGAGAACGGAAACTAAACGATAATAAAGTTTAAGGATTATATCAAAAAACATCTCAAGAAAAGTGAAGCAATAAACTGGAATTTTAGAATTTGCAATCAAGAATAAGTTATTGAACAATGATGCATCGCTCGAGGCATTTTGAATCTAAAAGCAAAAAGTGAAAATTTTCCGTAAATTTCAACACTTTCAACATTTTTCTAACGAGAAGTTTGAGGACACATGTACCTATGCATAAAGTGATTGTCCTACTATACTCTATCTACCATAACAAAATGCCCACTTATTTCGGACTACTTTTGCGGATATATATATATATATATATATATATATATATATATATATATATATATATATATATATATATATATATATATATATATATTTATATTTATATATATATATATATATATATATATATATATATATATATATATATTTATATACTGACACTTGCATACACCTTTTATTCAAATAAAATTAATTTGAGTTTACGACAGTAATAAACTAATTTAAAATTTATTCTAATTTCAGTTAGGTATATATTGGTATATACTTTTTTTTTTCTTGGAAACATTCATGGGCTTCCACTAAGAAAGCAATACTATAAAGGTGGTGGTCAATTTCAGTCAACATTTCTTAACAACATACCTTTCATAATATCATAAATCAGCTAGGCAAGTAGAACACTGGATTTTGAAAGCTTTGTTGACCTCTACTTTTCTCACCAAATTGGTTCGGTTGGTTGAAAATTTGTTTGTAAATTAAAGTTGGGGTGAGGAAAGTACCTTTTGCGATTGTCAATTTGTTTTTGTCGTCGCCGCCTTTTAAAAAAATTTCATGTTTCTTGAAGTTTTTAAGATTGGTGCACTTCTCAGCCTTTCTAAATTTAACTAGGCGGTTGAAAAGTTGTATGTTATTTGAATTGAAATTATGAGAAACAGCGGAACTCTGTTGCTGCTTG
This sequence comes from Cynegetis impunctata, assembly GCA_030704885.1. Taxonomy (NCBI): domain Eukaryota; kingdom Metazoa; phylum Arthropoda; class Insecta; order Coleoptera; family Coccinellidae; genus Cynegetis; species Cynegetis impunctata. Next base: position 87,946 of record JARQZK010003784.1, read on the forward strand.
ATTGAACGTCAAGTTTATACAATCCAACCCCATTTTTTATGTTATTTCTAATTACAGTAGAATTCATTCAAGATCAAAATACTTCCATGCCATTAACAACTGCTTCTTTCAAGAAATATATATGTATACACACAGTGCCTAAAATTTCAATATCGTTGAGTATAAATGGACCCACGAGCCTCAGAAGATCTATTTTATTCATAAATATATCAGACATCACTTTCAGTGACAAATAGCGAGGGGGTCTAATGGAGAACCCCTCAGCGTGCAGGCCGACTGAAATAGAAACACAATAGCGCTTTCCGTGCATGAAGAAGAAAACCGTCATCCCTTGTTGGCGGGAAAGCCACCCCGACGCATTCGTGTTCGAGATTTGTTTCTCTAAGATGACACTTTGATATGACTCAAGTTTTTCTTATCATACAAAGTGTAGTTATTGATTTTGCCCCAACGGCTGTCCTGCTTTGTTGTGGGGAGAACTCAAGTGATTCTTTTTCTGGGGGAGATGTTAGTGAAATGGAATAGCTTTCGAGAAAGTGAAAGTTCCAGAAACTTTTGGATCTGTATAATTTTGTGACGAATTGAAAGTATCCTCTATATAGATATATAATAGTAAAGTTGTGTGATCCATAAATATTTATTACATACTTTATCAACTTTTATGAGAATGAATATCTTTCTCTACTGCATTTTTCGTCTTTATGTTGATTGGAAAATTGTGAGAATTGAAGTATGTCAATTGCATATGTTTAGTTGACTCTTTAGATATAAGAATTGATTCTGACTAAATTTTCGTATAAAGCATATAAAGCAGGACGCAAATATTTTCTATATTTGCGTCATTCTATTGATTTCAAACTTTACATCATATAATAGTAGATATGCATCAAATATGTGCGTTCTCTTTCATTTCCAATCATTGAAACTGTAGTTTAGCTGTTATCAATATGAGTATAGAACTAAAAGTAAATTGGCAATGCACACACTTCGCATGTACAGCACTGATGAGGTCTAATAGGACTGAAACTGCTTTCTGTTGTTCAAAAGTTAGCATGGTTTGTTATTTTTTCATTATTCAATAGGTATCTTAATTTGAAAAAATGCAGAATATCAGTGTAGAGAATTATATAACAAGATCCGTTATAAGTTATTTGATTATTTTCAATTATCAAGTATCTTATTAAATTTCTAGCGTATTGACGGCTTAAGTGGAATAGCATAATCTACATTGTTTTCTGAACCATCACGTAGCTTATTTTTATCTCTGCTATTTCTGAGGGGTACAGTTTACAATTTACGAGATTGAAAAAATTGTTTCAAAAACTTAGGCAATTTTTCTTCACCTTGTTTTTAAAAATGTTATGCTCTGATCATTGTTGAAGTAGCAATGCACTAACCACTTCTTTCACATTCATTTTCATTGAAATTATGGTCATAAGAAACTGTTCATGTTATATATCAGTTTCCAGGATTTACTAAATTGTTGATAGAATTTCTGTCACGTATATTGAAAATACATTCATGAACGCACATTTTCAATCATGAGTTCATTTTAAATTTGTTTACATTATTCAAGAAATAAACCGTTCGGACTTAATCAGACTTACGGAAATGCCAGAGAATATCAACTCAAAACAAATGAGAAACAACGACCTGTCACGTGACAAACGACTCTCAACTGTTTGTTCACGAGTCGTGGTGAAGTTGAATCCCCATCAAAATGCAGACATTGTCCATCATTTACGCCCGTCGACAATTTGATCTTCAAATTAATGAAACGGCTTTCATAAATGCCACATAAAGGCGCGTTTTGCAAATACTTTTGGCGCCTTTCTTAATGCTGCTATAATTTGAATAATGTTAAAGAAGAAAGCATAACAGGAATATGATTCGTGTACCTCATTACTTCTGGATTCTTATAAATGATAACTCAAAATATTTAGAGCTTAATTCTCTCACGATGATCTTAAATATTCATGAATGAGGTGAGTTATCATACTTCTTCATTTAACCGTTGCCAAAAATATTTTTCTTGAAAAATGTCGCTACATCAAGGCCTTCAAAACTATATTTACAGCAAATTAAAAATTTTTAAACTGTATTTTGAATTTCTTGATCATTATTGACCAGAATTGGAAACAGATTGAAAAGAAGTTTGAATATAATTCGTCTTGTTAATCAATTTTATATGAATTTCAGAGTGAAAAATATTGTGATAAATAAATGAAAAATAATTATAAGAAAGCGATTTTACTCCCACAAGCAAGACCTCTATGATCCACCGCCTTCGCTAATAGATAAATCAGTGGAAGGGTTGCCAGATTCACTTCAATAAATCCTGTCCAACTATATCATGATGTACTCCCGTTTATCAAGAGAAAGCTTTTAGCGCGTTTTGTAACGTAATTGCATATAAAGTGGACAAAACATTATTCGATAGCGTAGGAACGAAGCGTTCGCGATTAATAGCTTTCCGGACTTTAAGCAGTGCTGGAGAAACCCAATTTAACTTTAGCAAGGACTTCTCAAAGCTAACCAGTCCATTCTAGATAGAAAATAGTGTATTCGTTAATTTAAGTGTTGATATTATTTTCCAATGTGTATGAAATATATATTTATCTACTCCTATTGAATAATATATTCATTATTCAACTGCGTTTTATCAATTAATAGTGTATATTAACAAACAGCGTGAGTTATAATAACTCACTACTATAACTCACTATATAGTCTACTAAGATCTCAAATAAGATCGACCGTCACTCATCTGCTAATGTTACTTGAATAATTCTGACGTTTTCAAATTAGGTTAATACTACCTAATTATTGTGAATTTGTACTTGTATCTTAGTATTTATTGTTATAGTCGTAAATAAATTATAGTATTCAACTTGCGGTAATGGTCATAACTCACTTGATGAATTACAGCACTCGCTTACAGCTCGTGCTACAAACTTGATCTGCGTGAGTTATGACCTACATTACCGCTCGTTGAATAATATACTATTATTATATTACATAAAGTGAACAAGGAAAATTATTCAATAATTTGAAAAAAAAATTATCAAACAGCTTTCCAAGGGAGGTGGTTATATGTATTCAAGTCAGGAAGTGTGTATTCTCGTAACGGGATTCTGCATTTTCGATCTGAGAGGTGAATTCTTGGTTTCCAGTATCTTTGGTGGAGGGCGCTCTGGGTTGTTACCGAGATAGTAGTCCGACCTCGATTTGTATTGGGAAATAATTAAACATTCGTTAATTCACTCCGAGCCGAATAAGCTACACTGATGAGATCTAATGAGATGGAAACAGCTGTATGCAGATTTTGAGTTGGGGTGACTTGGCGTTCTCTATAATTTACCGTTTATTGTGAATGTAAAATTCGCGTTAAGAAATACATATAACCAGCTCCCGTGGGAAATTGTTTGATATTTTTTTTAATTATTGAAGAATTTTCCTTGTTCACTTTATGTAATATATTAAATTGAACATGATCAACTTGTATATTTTTCATGATTTGATTTTTATTTATTTATCGTTTGAGAAATTTATGCTGACTTTAAAATAATTAACTTGTGATACAACTTACAAAATACCTTATGTTTCCTTTGAAAATAAACTTCTCTTCAATTTTAAAATTCGGAACCAGTAACGATGATTCTATTTCCTCAATTGATACAATAGATTAATATAAGGGGCCAACAGAAATATATCACACATAATTTTCAAAAGCAAATTACACCAAAGGGCGATTTTAAACCCTCCAATAGAGTACGCGGAATAATGTAGACGATAAGGGTATCAAAGTGAAATCTACTGAAACGTTCATTTCTCGAAAAATATTCAATTAAAACTCTCATACTAATCAATGCTGTTGTTTGTAGCTTTTTTCGTATGCATCAAATTATCTTAAACGAATGATTCTTCGAGCATAAGCTACTCAAGTAAACAAACTGTTAATGTCCTACAGTCTTCAATGAAAAAGATGTGCGTTTTTATGAAACTCAAATATTTCATCAAACGGAAATTTTTAAATCAATTATCAGATTATCCGTATATTAAAAGCTTCGATGCGTCTCAACAACATACGGACAGGTTAAATTTAATTATACCACGTAAGTCTAAGGAATTTTCCTTAGTTCTTGCATTCCACGTGTTTACACGTCCAAATGAACATATCGGATATCTTCTAACCTACATAACTCGATTATTTTCTCAGTTAATATCGTCGAATTCCACTCTAATTCCCCCGAGCCCCGTAATCCAAGTCACGATATTATTCTTCGGCCCTATTCTGGAACCTCGACTTTTGATATGTAAGTTCATTAGACCGTTAATACGATATGGAGTTCCGAGGATAATAACTGATATTCGATACAGTCTTAAGAATAAGACGCCAGTCATCCAATTATGTTCTGTTGGCATTCCTGCGCGTGTAGGGAGGTTTCCCTGGGTTACCAACCTTGCAACCCTAATCCACCTGAGAGCTCGAGGGTAATAAGAGATGCGCTGACCGATAGCTAGAGGGGCTTTTTTTTTAAGAACGAAACTCGGTCAGATAACCTTTCTTTATTATAATGGTCTCTTTTATGGGAATATGACACAAGTTTATATTTACGACAAGTATATTATTTTTTCAAAGTAAATTTCAACTCAAACCTTATTTTGAAGCAATTGCCATTCAATAAATTTTCCTCATCTTTTTTCTCATGTTTCTGAGACTGTATTAAATAACTCAGAATTATCATCACTGTTATAACAAAATAGTGTTAATATAACATACATATTTCACATTGCAAAATGTTCTGATATTGAAACGTTAACATAGATTCAAAAAGATACTAATATTTTGATTGATGTATAACGATGATCATCTGATTACGAAATTATGAATTTCTCTCAAAATCGTATGACTATAAAAATAACTAGATTAATTTTGTAATGTTATTCCTGCAATGCATATTGTTTTTACCAAACTATGAATAGAAAGGTTCATAGTTATAAACATTGGCAAATATAAAATTGTTCGAATGGAATAATTCCATCCCTTGTAACAGAATTCAATTTCAGCGGCATAATCAAATAGCAAAGTCGGTGAGCACGTAGAAATAGCAACAACGAAGCGAGCTGTATCATTATGCAAAGATTGAATTGTAGATGCAGATGAAGTAGGAACTTAAATCGAAAAAGTTGCCACCAACATCTGCACATTAAGTTCCTGGGAATAAATGCTAAGGTTCGTCTGGGTCCATCAGTATCATCTTTCATTTTGTTGTACGAAAGTCTAATCGGGGATTCTGCATTCTTCTAGACTTATCATCATTGAATAGAAACTTTGAAGTAACCGAAATATAACTAATCAAAAGTTGATTGACGGTTTTTTTCAGAATTATTTGAAGTTCAACATAGTAGGTACCGATTAATATTCGCGTGGTTTGAATATTCGTTATACTACCCCTTCAGAAAAAATAGCATTACTTGAAAATTCTTTGTCATAAAATAAGTTGTCACTTTGTAATGTATTTCGACCAACTAGGACAAAGTGGTGCAGTGGTTACAGAATCAAATATAACAAAAGCTGTGGATTTAAGCCAGTGGCAAAAGTTAAACAGTGAAAAATATTGGTCAATATTATGTATTGTAGTTCATGACCTCTCGGCAACTTGAATAACATACTGTGTGTAAAAAGCAATACACAAACGGAGAGGAAGAATTGACATGATGGACAGACCTATTTGTTTAATTTCCGTTCTCATTTCAAATTGCTAAAATCAAGTTCACGTTTATTTTAAGTGAGCAACTATCGGCCTCATCGATTAATAATATCAAATTATGTCAAAATGCACTATAACTGACAACTGAACGGATCCTGTAAAAATAAATTAACAAAAACGGATGAACCTAAAATGAATAAATAATTTCACTTCTCCTTATAGTTCTATGATAAATTATGTATTGTGTGTCACTGAATATTACTCTGAATTATTGTTCACTTCGTTTTTTCAAATATTTTGAATAATGCAATTTCAAATAATTCAATTATAAATTAAATTATTATGGCGCTTAATCACATCAAGCCAATAAATAGCAGTTTAATGCCATATAATTAACACTTATCTCATTTAATTGACCGTGTAATTTCATAGGCATAATCTCCTCAAATTTTGCATTCATAAACTCTTTTTATTTTCTGAAACATTGGTCGGATTCATAGAAAAGAGGATATCGTTTATTTCGTGCAAAATTCATTAAATTTCAGGAAAAATCTATTGCTATATATATATATGTATATATATATATATATATATATATATATATATATATATATATATATATATATATATATATATATATATATATATATATATATATATATATATATATATATATATATATATATATATATATATATACATATATATATATATATATATATATATATATATATATATATATATATATATATATATACATATATATATATATATATATATAAATATATATATATATATTTATACATATATGTGAATTATTATCAATAATGAAAAAGCATAAAATCAGTAATTGTTTCGAAACCAATAAAAGTTAATTATTTTTCAAAATTTCAACATAAAATTCCAAAAATTCGTACATTATTTCAGAATAGATAATATTGAACTTATAAATAGTTCGTTCTTTTCTTAGAATTTCATGAAGTTCTAATTGCAATAAAAAGTATTGACGGAGTACCATCATAATAACGATGAAATAAGCTCTGTGACAAACGATTCACCCAGAGAGTTCCCTGAAAAATAACCACCATATATTTTCATGTACCAGAATAATCCAATGCATATTCCACCTACAGTTTCTTTCTGCGATACATGTGGGCTTAGACTCTCAGTAATTCCAGCCACCCGTTCAAATTTACATAAAACACCCAGTTTCTGGGATTTATGCTTTCATAATATTACCCGAGAGACTTTTCGCTAGATGGTGGTATTATGTTAAGATACACATAGCCTCCGTCTGGATGTCTCTGAATTATGTGAAATTCGTTGCTATTTGCTACTTTTTCTTGTTGCTTATTTTCAGGGTACTTTTCTAGGTTTATAGTATCAAAACTATATTAGAAGAATGTCATTCTTTAATTCTTCTATAACGGAGAAATAGAGAAAAGTTGAATTTAAAAATGTGGTGGCCTTTGCAGATAGGATTTATCTTCACTTTAATAAAAAAAAAGAACGCAGATCATTCAATTTTATAACAGAATCTACTTTTAATATATCTTTTTTGTATATTATATGAGAGAGCAAATGAAATATAGATACAGTTTTCAGTTTGATGTATGAATTATGTAAATCTCTGAAAAATCTCAGACATAATTACCTATAGTGTTATTAGATTTTTAAGTTTATTTTATTCATGTTATTTGAGAATATATATAGCTATATATATATATATATATTTATATATATATATATATATATATATATATATATATATATATATATATATATATATATATATATATATATATCAGGGGCGGCTAGTCAAAGGAGGCTAAGCCTCCTCAATAATATTCCGTGTATCAATAATATATATATATTATATTGAATAGTCAGCATTCAGCATATTCATATTAATCAAAATCATATTATTTTATGCACCTACCTTCCTTTCAACCTACATTATATAATATAATTTATTAATTAAGATAGAAGGTATTTACATTTACTGCATTTCATTCATTTCAAGATTTGTGGCAACGCTGCGGAAAGCTTAGAAAGGTATATTCTCAACGTTCATTATGCCTGCCACAGAAAAGCAAACTCACACCACTTAAAAACAAATACTCCGAATGAATACTTCATTGAAATAGAAAACCAAAACACATGTACATGGCTACACCGATAAACTCCAGCCTTATACAATGTCGACCAATCACAACTATAGAATCTCCCTGACATCGAGTAAAGTCGTTTGATTGAATCGTAGTATGATCGTAATTCGTATTCGTACTGTCTGAATAATGGACGCCGGAATCAACTCGCGTTACGCGTATTGTTTTAAAATGAGTGATTACTGAAATTAATTTCAAAAATTTCAATGGTGACTTAGTGGAATATTTGTTATCCCATAACTTTAGTGCCCTAAGTTATGAGGATAAAGTTTTGATAAAAACAAAAAAAACCTACCCCTGAATTAAACAATTTGGTGCAGCGTAACAGAAAACAAAACCGCGGTTTTAATACACGGAATTATGAGAGAAATCCGTGCCTAACCGGATCACAGGTAAAAAATAAATTATTTTGTTGGCAGTGTTTACTTTTTACTAGTGAAAATGTCTCTGTTTGGGGCCGCTTAGGATTTGAGGATTTAATTCTATACCTAGTTGAAAGTGAGGAATTTTTCACCGATAAAGTAACTTTAAATACAGCATGCGGATTAATATCTTAGGTACTTACAAGATAAGGAATTTATATATTTTTTAAACATCTTTAAATTAATTTTTGAACAAACAGAAATAGTTTTTCAAATCTTACAGCACAAGTTTTCAGATGTAATTTAGTCACGAAATCGGCTCAAGTTTCTTTTGGAAAAAATTTCAGAATTTCGTACAGAAGTTTATTTTAAAAAACTATTTTCTGTATTTCAAACTACTGATGATACGACTCAATTTAGCCCAAAACGAAAGAAATTCAGTTACGCAGATATGGAGCTTCACTATAAGATAATATTTTTGAAATTTTTGATAATATTAGGTGTCAAATAGAAATAAGGTTCTCTGATTTGAAAGAACTGCATTTCTTCGACTTACTCAATAAAAATTTTTTCACCGGATTTTCGGCTAATTTTCCAGATAACCTTTTGGAAAATTTATGTCAAAAATACACTTTTTTTGATAAGGTGGCCATAAAAAGTGAACTGTGTGTTGTTTATAATGACAATGAAATTTTGGGGCACAATGAAAATCATGGGAGGACTATTAAATATCTTTTTGATAATGATTTGAATCAAGAATTACCCCAAGTTTATAAACTCTTATGTCTAATTGTTTCTATCCCGGTGACATTGGCTTCCGTAGAGCGCTCGTTTTCCACTCTTAAGAGAATTAAAACTTATTTACGAAATTCAATGAGCCAGGATCGTTTGAAAAATATTAGTTTGTTGTCTGTTGAAAAGGAATTGGTAATACTTTTGGCGAAAGACAAAAAATTTTATGAGGATATTATAGATCATTTTGCTAACGTTAAAGATCGCAGAATCTCGCTAATCTTCAAAAGTATATAATAACTTTTTATTTGCTCTCACCAGCTGTTAAAATATTCGTTAAGTAGGTAGGTAGGTACCTATTATGTGAAAGAAAAAATTTGAAGAATAGATGAATTGATTAATTGGCTGAGAAGAATTTTTGTGGATATTGTAAATAGGAGTTGTAGGTCTCAAGGTAGACACTCGAAAGTGAAAACAAATTAATAGCTTAGGGTGCTTGTTTTACTTTGATTTTCTTTAAATTATATTGACCTTGAAATCCTAAAAATTTTCGGCTATGGTGTATTTTTAACACCTCTTGTAGCCTCCTCAAACCAAAACCTCACGAGCCGCCACTGATTATATATATATATATATATATATATATATATATATATATATATATATATATATATATATATATATATATATATAGCTTTTAATAATATTTTTTCAATTTTTGAGTGTGTCAGTAGGAAAAATAGAAGAATAAAAATTACTTGTGTCACTTACACAAGTATATATTTGAATTTTATATAATATTAATGATTCTAAACAAAATGATTGCCAATATCAGATATATATATATATATATAAATATATATATATATATATATATATATATATATATATATATATATATATATATATATATATATATATATATATATATATATAATAACATTGTTTTAAGTTTATCTCCAAACAATAGTTTTATCTAGTATGCTCACCGTGTGTGGAAATTGTTAATTGAACTATCACCAAATAGATTATAGTTCTTTGTAATATCCAAATTATGCATACATATAAATCAAAGAAGGAACAGTAGAACTGTATAGTAAACAGAAAAATATCTCTGACAATTCCATAATAATAATAAATTCCAGTATAATAATTCCCATTTGAGAGAACGAAAATTGTAGTTTGCTATCGAATAAATAGGAAGAAACAGAAATGCAAGTGGATAAAAATATCGGATAAATTACGTTACCTTACCAACGCTAGCAATTATTCGTTTAGCAAGCGTTGCATCAGTTTGACAATTGTAAATGTCGAAAACAGAATTTTACAACAATTACCTAATATATGTTGAGATTTGGAATATTAGCGAGGCAGAAATAATAAGGGAGATCGAAAAATCAACTCCTGAAAATACAAAAAAAAGTTATTCTTTCATTTGGAATCAATTTAGCGAATTTTGTAAACAACGAAACTTCAATTTGGAAACCGAACAATCAGTGGAAAATGTGGCAGGAATATTGATGGACTGGGGCTTTAATATGAAGAAACAGAATGGGAAAGATTATAAAGAATATGTGGTGAAAACAATGTGGAACACAATCGCGAAAATGTTGCAAACCATGTATTTCGAAAAATTTAATGTTACTTTCAATCCTTTCACTGATTTGGCATTAACAATAATTCATGGAATTGTCGTACCAAATACCACGCGAGCTCAGATTTAGCAGGACATTTTTTGTGGTTGTTTTCTCATACTTACTTTCATTGGCAATTCAACTCGATCTGTTCTGACAAAATCACGAGAGCGTAGCTCGAGTGATTTTGTCTGAACACAGCTCTCGTTAAATTGCGAATGAAAGTAAGTATTCGAAAACAACGACGAAAAAATATCCGGCTAAATCTGAGCTCTAGTGGTATTACCCCCGATTATATAACTCATGTATGAATAAGCCAATAGAATCCGTTAATTTTCCATAACTACTGCGTATTGATGAGTGAATATACCCTTGACGACGTGATATAATCGTTTTGGTGTTTCGCCTCGTGTCAAAATGTGAATGTTTTCATATTGACGATGTTTTGACGTTTGTCAAAAAAAATTGATAATTTTTATTCGTTATATAATCCTAACGAATACCACTCGAGCAATCGAAAATAATCGTTATCCTGACCTCGTCACTCGACGTATTTTCTTAAAACACCACTCGAGCTGCGCTCTCGTGGATGTTTCGCAAAATACTTCTCGTGACTCGGAAGTATAATCGTTTATTTTCGATGCTCTTGTGATATTATAACTGATAATATTTTGATATTTCTCACATGAATCGTTATTTCCTTGACTTTCTGAAATGTGACCATATTACTGTTAGACATATTTTCTCGTGAAATAGTCATATCGAATACCACTCGAGATGAAATTTAAGCAGGTAAAATTTCTCTCGTGTAACATTCAAGTTTGTTGCTTAGACAATTTCGCTCATGACATTTTTTCCAAAATCACTCGCCTGACGGCTCGTGATTTTGATGCAAATGTCATTCGCGAAATTGCCTAAGCAACAAACTTTCATATTACAATCGAGAAATTTTGCCGGCAAAATTTCATCTCTAGCGGTATTATATATGAAAATAAAAGGATCCACGACCTCAATCTGATGTTCAGTTTTTTTTTTGTTATCATAAAAAATAGTTTGTTACATAATAGAAAACCTAAAACGTCTGTCAAACGAATCATATGCATTTCATAGAGTTCATTCAGCGAAAAGTACACTTTCCGCAAAATTGAAAATGGACATCAGGTTTCAATTGATACGACATCAAATTTTTTTACGGTGCCAAATTTACTAACCTCCAATATTAATCTACAGAAAACTACTCACAATAACTATATATATATATTTTCAATAATAATTAAGATAAAGATTGCATTCGTATATTCGAAAATTGTATAGCTTCAGTTCACTTTACAAGTTAAAATTGAATTCTGTTGTTAAAATTTATTTTTCGTGCAATCGCACGCGAAGCGAATCGTACGCACCACAGTCCGCGAAATTTAATTTCGCGGCCGTTACCCATAGCAACGGCCGCCAAACCAAACGTCACTTATACCAAAAAGTAACAACAACTATGATATTTCAAAAGAGACATCCTGTATCTCAATGTATTTTGCGTTCTGTCAAGAATTGTCAAAATTTTTTTTATATATTCGAACATGGTCATTTCCATAGCAACGCTGTGACTTGTTAATTACTGTTGATTTTAAACCACTAATATTTTTATTTGCAATTGTCTAGTTTAATAATTTTGTCGATTGCACGAAAAATAGTGTGTATGCCATGGCCGCGAAACTTTTTAGCTACCTCAAGATTATCCTGCCTCGGCCGCAAGCGGCCTCGGCGATAATTTCTCTTTCGGTACGCTAAAAAGGTATTTCGCGGCCTAGGTATACAAATAACTATTGTGTGTTCCAAATATTCGTAAAAAACATTTTGTGGAAAGTGTCTGCTGACCGAACTTTTCTCGTTGTTCGGTCAATCGCAGTTGTGCGTGCAAATATTCCACTTTTTGTACTTGTTAAGGAAATAACAATTGTATAAATACACAATTTCAATTCTTCACGGTCTAGCATATTTTCGTTAATTATTTCTCATTTAATTTTTTCAAGCAAAACTGAATTTAGAGTTAACAGATATAATCGAATCAAATAGAGAATGTAAGTGAGTGAAATTACTATGTAATTATAACGAAAAGACGAATTTCTTTCTCAAGCTGGATTATGCGATTGCTGTTTGTGGAAGTTTCTGAGCACAATTTTTTGAGCACAATTCTTCATTGCGTTTGCTAACTGGTGGTTCCATAGTTTTGTTCATCTGATATTTTGCATTATTTTATTTTGACTTGACGGGCACCTGTCTAATCCTGCAATCCAACCCTGTCTCTACTCATCTCAAATTGTACAGGTCTGTTGATATTAATTAAATTTAATAGCGAGCAGTTGAATAGCGCTAAAATTTTAATAATCCCAAAAATAGCGTAGCAGATACGCTCGGCCGCTAGCAAAGAGATGAACGAAGGCACAGTAATGCATCATTTAAGAAACCATTACAAAACTTGAACACTGATGGGGCCTGAGGGGCTTTTCTGAAGTACCCTATAAATTAAACAGTGTGTGGACGCTGAACTGCAAGGGATAGAGCGGCTTTTTTCATACGTTTGTCTCCCTTTCACTTCTTGCGGCTATGAAAACTGATGAAAATATTCATTATTAACTATTTGATTAAATGACCCTTTCTTTGTTCTTCCGCATCAATTCTTATTCAAACTTTCAAGTCTCATGAATCAATATTTAATGAAGAGATTACGGTTGCCGTATAATTGAATCGTGCGTTAATTTTATTAATTGAGTAACCATACCTGAAGTTTTGATATTGTATAATAATTTTCTTTTCACTTCGGACGCTGGTTCTGGAAAGCATATAGGCTTGTAAACATTGTACATTACTGAACTAATTAATCATATGAACCACCAAATTTCACAGACATACACAAACATCCATACTTAACCCAGGATTCGAACCCATCACGTCTGCTTCACAAATGGTCACACTACCTCTGCTCCACAAACCGTGTGTTTTATAATCAATATTCCGAAGTTCTTTCATATTAGTTCATGTAAACGTATATTTTATTTCTAATATATTCAAACATTTACCGTAATATGTGAAATGATTATTGTGCCATATTTTGTTGAAGAAATTAATATTACATACTTAATAAGGTTTCAGAAAAACTGAAAGAGGGTAATAATCTCTTCAGTGTAATTACTGTTCGACCTTTCAGTGACTGGGTTATGAATTGATGGATTGAACTGTCCTTACAACTTAACCTGTATGTTCTAAGACTTATAGAAGCCTTAGATTTTTTTAACTAGATATCGTGCACGTGTACAACCAACAACCCATTCAAGGAGTTGCCGATAATATATCCGCGGCACGGTGGGAATCGAACCCATTATTTTCATGGCGAACAATCGAGAATCAAGGGAGGGAAACAATCGAGAGATCTCATTTCCTCCATTCGAGAATTTTTTGCCAAATGACAATAAAATGTGTGTACAATTTGAAATGTATTTATCTATACAAAATTCTATTGAACTTATTTTAAGGAGATTAATACATAGCTATATTATAAAGACAATTTAGTTTGAAATAGAAACTTCAATGGAGAAGTAAGAATTTTAAATTAACAATAAACTTTTCAAATTAACAGAAAACATATTCACAAATTATTTAGTTTGAGTGGTCTTCAGTAACATACATATTATTAACATTGAAAGTGCAATAGTCTTTATGAAGCATTCTTTATAATATTTACCATCAGCTGTCTTCATATTGAAAACCCAACCTTTGATGACTAATCCAAGCTCTTGATTTGAAGTTGTTTCTGTAGCTTCATAATGTTTCTCATTCGAAAATATTTCAAACTATTTCTTTTTGGCTATTTACTTTTCTTTTTGAAACGAAGTTGTATTAAGAAAACTTAAAAATAATCTGACAGTGAGAGTTGTCACAGTATAGAATTGTGAGTGCTACTACCATTCACGGTATAGTTGATCAGAAGCAAGGTGCATATTCATCAGTTATTAGGAAAGCTAGGTAGCTTTTATAATCTAAGAGCTAGTGAACCATCTGACTAACCTCTTTCCCACAAAGCTAGAAAATTTTTAAATGATGATTTATTATCGGTCAATTAAGAAAGTACCGTTCTGGTAGGTTCTCGCGGTTGCGTCATCATCCATAAAATGTTTGGAAATGTCAAAAAAAAAAGAAATTTCTCCCACAAGGCTACAATTTTAAAATGTTGTAATTTACATATGTTTATTTGTGAAAAAAAAATTGACAGCCTACTTCGATGGTTGCAAGTATAAGCCAGAAGATAGCAAAATTGTCATTGTGAAGGTAATTCATAACCTGCTCCTACAAGGCTGAAATGCTGAGGGTATATTCTTTCAATTATTTAAAAAGCATATGTAAGAAGCCAGAACATTCTTGCGGTTGCAAGTGTCTGCCAGACTAGTATATAGTGGGTTTCACACAGAAAATTTTACTCGTGATAAAAATTGGCAAATTGCGGAAGTTTATTTGAAAAAGTTGTTTGAATTTGAACATAATATTCAGATTTGAAATCACAGCCACCTATGCTTAAAAACAAAAAAAAATCAATATTTTAAAAAAAATGTCAATGAACAATTGTGTGCACGAAAAATAAAATGTTTAATTGACTAATCATCATTTGAAATTTTTCTAGTTTTGTGGGAAACAGGTTAGCCAGATGGTTCACTAGCTCTCCTACTATTATCATTTAAAATGACTGTTGATTGATCGATCTTATGAAACTGAAGAAACCTCATTGGATTTTAGAATAGGCGTGTATTAATCGTAAAAAATTGATATCGTGGCGCTTCAACATGAACATTACAGTTTTCTTTTTTCTATTATACTGCACGAAAATGTCACCATCTTTGAAGAACAAAGCTGTTGTAAATATATCTGAAACGTATAAAGTTCAAAATTGTCACGTTCACCAAAGTTCATCATATCAGTTTTTACAATCTATATTATTTTTTCAAGCGTACTCGAGACACACAAACTTTGAAAGGATGATCTAGAACGCGCTTCGTTTAATAAACTTTCTGAAAGCTGTATCCTAAATCAGAGCTATCCTCGAGGAAAGCAACATCTGCCCGGCATGATTATTTGTCTTATACTTCCGTTTTATTTCTCGTTTTACCGAAAGTAACGGCTCGTGTTCTGGAGTTAAGAGGATTCTCGTATCAAACGCTCGTATTTAGAGATCACTATTTCAATTTACAAATATTTCCAGAGTAGTAATCTGGCCTTAACAGCGCACTGAAATGATTCACAACTGAACAATTTAAGTTAACCAAGCATATAAGGAAAGGCAAATTTGCAATTTGAATAACTATGCGAGCTTTCATGATTCGTCGCTAGTGCATTCGCTAAAATTGGAGAAGGACATTAGACATGAAGTGCTATTGTAAAGGAAGTATATTTATTTTTATTCTACTACTCTGGAATATGTATGTTAATTATTCGAACCAGATGTCTTGTTTCTTATTGATTACTTCACTTCATTGTTCTGTCGTTTATTCCTGCCCTTTGATTTGATTTTCTCTTTCTTCCACCAAATTTTGTTTTAGATTTACACAAACTTATTCTTCGTTATGAAAATTCGAAATTTTTTTGTCTGAATATTTAATATAATTGACGAATGTTACACGTTTATTTACAATATTTGGAAGTATTGAAAATATAAGCATATTTTGATTATCTGAAAAAGATTTAACCATATGAAAAGACCTGTTTGAAGTTATTCAACTGATTGATCCTATATTTTGTTGATATTCTTTTTTCTTCACTCTATGGACCTCCGGCTTAAAGCCGGTTCCTAATGCCTTATGTAGTTGTAACACTGTACATTATTCAATACAAATCTCGTAGATTCACATAAACATCCATATCTAACTCAGGATTCAAACACTATACACCTGCTTTACAGACAAGACGTGGATACTGATATTCTTAAAACTGAGCAGAACTTCGAAACTAATCAAACAAACGAGGCCTCGGTAGACCAGCGGTAAGGTATACCGCTTGTAAGCCGAGGATGTGGGTTCGAGTCCCACCTTGCTCTTGGGTGTTGTGTATGTCTGGAATTTAGTGGTTCTATTTATAAAAATAAATTGTTGGGTAATGTACTTCGTTTACAAGCCCATTGACCGTTCGGAACCGGCGTTAAACTGTAGGACCCTCGAGATAAAAAAAAAAAAAAATAAATCAAACAAACCTCCTAACGGAGCTGGTTATACAAGTTCACAGAACATCGAAATCTTTCATCTATCTGAAAGATGTTGTTCACTTGTTTTCGATTGGTGGCGCTGTGTCATATTCATATGCCATTGTGTTGCTAGAAGGAAAATATAAGAACGTTTGAAATATTGGGTTGGTTATCACTTTCGATGGATGGATGATACTGATAAGCCCCAAATAAGGGCGAATCAGTCTGTCTATTATTTTCCATTAGTTGTGATAAACAACTCCATATTTCTAACATGTACCGTCTAAGGTAGATGGGGATATTTCGATGTTTCATGAACTCGTATAAACAATTCCGCTAGGAGGTTTGTTTGATTAGTTTCGAATAAATGTGCTAGTTTACTTCATTAAAGGATAGTTCACATGTTTCGAGTTATTTACTCATTATCAAGACTAACTACGGGAGAGTATTAAAATCTTATTCTATAAAAGACACAATACCTCCCACATTAATAATATTCTAGGTGGACTGTCTTAAATGCAATATACGTCATATATGTCGTTTATCTCTCAATATAAAAATCTTTCTAGAATAACTGTATGTCATGAAGTATACTGATGAGCGACTCTTAGTGTTGTTATTATTTCAACCTCATTCTCTGGTAAGGCCCACTGTTTCTGTTTCTCATGTCCGAAAATAAGTTCTCGAAACGTCTTGTTCTTCACAGACCGTGAATGAATGTCCACGTTCAATAGAAAAACGTGCTTTAAGTCTCGTGTCTTCAATCTTCCACGTATAACTTCAACGAGTTATTTTTGTTCACGTTCAACATCAGGAGCTTCTGTTGTGCCTCAGTAAACGAGAGCCATTAAATTCCTTTGAAGGAGACATTTTCTTCGAATGAAATTGAGCATAAAGTACTCAACGTCAAGATTACTACGAAAACTCAGAAATTAACACTCTTTATTAGGAAATCATCGAATATCGGTGATATCTAAAGATTTAGATTCTTATAGTTGATATTAATTTCTTTCATTATTTTTAATATTCGATATCTCACAGAATATGAACGATACTTTTAGTAGTATTTTTACCACAAATAATAGACTCTTGCAATGTATCGAAAGTCAACAATTGGGGAAGTGTTTTATATCCGTTTTTACGTTTTACCTCCAGGACTACGATCTTCGAACTCATTTTTATGTCTGATAAATATATACATATATATATATATATATATATATATATATATATATATATATATATATATATATATATTATATATATATAATATATATATATATATATATATATATATATATATATATATATATATGTATGTATATATATATATATATATATATATATATATATATATATATATTTGGTTTCGAATTTTTCCTTGATTTCTTAGACATTTTTCATATATTTTCTTCTTGATTTGTTTTCTTGGGTCTATTTACACCTGATGGTATATCTATATTTACATACACATTAAGAAATGTTTTAACGTTTCAGCAATCACTGTTGCCTTCATCAGAAAAATATTTTGTTCTCATCCATAGCTTTCTTCCGTACACAAGAGTGGCTAATTGGCATATGGATGAGAACAAAATATTTTTCTGATGAAGGCAACAGTGATTGCTGAAACTTTAAAACATATCTTAATGCGTAGGTATGTAAATATAGATATACCATCAGTTGTAAATAGACTTAATTACCCAAGAAAACAAATCAAGAAGAAAATATATATATATATATATATATATATATATATATATATATATATATATTATATATATATATATTTATATGTATATATATATATATATATATATATATATATATATATAAGTATGTATTTATATATAAATATACATACATTTATTCGTGTTAAACAGGATACGTCCCTGACTATAAACTGAAGTGAAACTAGGACATTTATTCAAAATTAATCGAACGAATCCCCTATCGGAACTGGTTATACATTCAGTAGATCGAAGGATAATACTGATGAGCCCCAGAACGGGCGAAACAGCTGTCCACTATTTTCCATCGATTATGAATTAATATTTCTAACATTCACCGTCCAAGAGGTAGGTATCTAATGCAGTTTTGGTTTACCTTGCAAAGATTGTGATAAATCATTATATCGGACAAACTTTCCAAAATTCAGAGGAATGATTAAAAGCACACAATCATGCAAAAACACAAACTACAGCACTAACCAAATGTATAAATAATAAGAATCATAATTTTAATTCCACCAAAATTTCATAAATAGAAAATGATCCGAAATGCAGAGAAATTTTAAAAATGTATATGTATATACAGTACTTAAGTACAACATATACCCGAGTATTTTAATTCAATTTTAGTAAGAGTACATGACTTCCCACCTTATTCAATAAATTATTTTCTTGAAATTGTTAAGTACTTCACACTTTTATCGCAATATAAAATTGAAATTCCTCACTCTCCATAAAATCGTGACTTACTCATTATGAAATGAAACAAGCATAAAACTGACAAGCGAAAATGACTCTTCGCAGTATATGCAAATAGAATTGTTATACTCCCCCGATAAAGCGCTCACAATTAAAAATGATTACGTGCAGTAACGTCGAATAAGATATTGAATAATTCATTCTTTATTAAAAGTCAAATGTTGTTGAAGAACGCGGTTAATGAAATGTCAGATTCGGCATGCTAGAAGTCAAACTAGAGTCCTCTATGAAACCAAATCGCTTTAGGAGGAATTTGTGGACCCAAGATGGGACAAGAGATGAGGAGTTATGATCTGAATTAGTAGTTATTCGACGTTTTCAGGACAACGGAAGCTGTTCAATTATATTATAAGAAATGAATGCTGCACTTTGTATATGATTCCTCTTTCATCTTTAACGGAATGAATTACGTGACGTGAAGTTATTAATAATAATAATAATAATAATTATATCACAACGTTTATGTTGTTTTTAATGTTATTAATTGAACGTAATTTTAACTACCATTTGAAACAGTAATTTGGGTACAAAAGTTCATTCTATTTCTGAGTAACCAAACAGTCCAATATTTTTAGTTCTTATGCAACTACGTTGCACTTCAAAATACAATTGTTTAGGTTACTTGTACTATTAATATTACTTTTTTTCTAATTTTCAATATTACATTACGTGTCGAATATAAGGATTTGTCAGTAATTCATTCAGAAAAACAACTTGTTCCCTAATTTATTTGAATGTTTTTCATTTTATCTGTCTCATGAGATAAGCAAAAATATTCGAATGATTGATGTACTTCAATGTAGGTAATAGCTTTGAATTATTATAAAATTTCAATCAATTTTTTATAGGTCGAATTTCTTCATAATTTTTTTCTAGAAATAAGATTGACTTTATTTAGCGAATGAATAACATTCACGAAATATAGTTGGAAAATAAGTCTTTTATGAGCAAAAACTTCTGGAAGAGAAATTTGGGTAATTGACTTCTATTAGCGAACTATTAGAATCCATAAAACATATTCTCAGTATTCATTTCACGAGTGGGTTAATACAAAAACTTAACAATATTATATTAAAAAAAAAATACTTCAGCTTTATTCATGAAATTGAAAAGCGTTTTCATTTAGAGTTCAGAGATTTATTTTGCTGAATTGATACAAAATAGAAACTCGAATAAAATGATATTCATTATAAATCATAAACAACAGTAATATATTTCTAGTTGAAGTCATTTTTTCATTGTATTACTGGAACGGCATCTAGAAGCAGTTATCACTTTTTATAATTGAGGTTATCAATTTTTATCTATCCAAATTGAACTGAAATTAAAATTAAATTTTAAATTCACTTCAATCACAAATATACGCCATTTTATTCAGTCCAAAACCGTGTTTCATCTATCGTTACCAACAGTTAGATAATAGATGCAGTACTGACGAAAATATCATGTATTTTTGCATTGAATTGATCAATGTAATCAGAAGTTTGAAAATCATTGTAGGTTGTGTAAAAACTTAAAATTGTCAGTTCACACTAAAATGCGATGTGCATACGTATTCGTAAAAATTAAAATCAATGCCTGATGGCATTATAAAATTCGTTATAATACTTAAATGATAGTAAATCCATTTGACGTCTATTCAGCTCGAAATAATGTCTGGTGATCTAACACTTGATATTTTTCAGAGCATCATATTATCAGTACTTCATATCATTTTTGTTTTGTTTGTTAAGAGTGATTACTTACAAAATCTTTTATTTCAGTTCTGAAGAAACAGTTCGAAGTGAATCCTGTTTCCACAAGGGTGGAAATAGGTCATCAGATGGAGCTACGTTGTGATGCTCCATTGGGAATGCCGCCTCCTAGAATATATTGGCTAAGAGGAGGACAGCCTCTGCAATCAGACACTACTATGTTAGTCTCGAGTGAGGGACAGCTCTTGATAAGTCAAGCGAGGCCACAAGATACTGGAAATTATACGTGTGTTGCAGAAAATATTGCGGCAAAACGATTGTCCAATCCTGCCCAAATTACAGTTTACGGTAAGATAAGCTCACAAATTGTCGTCCATTTATTTAATTGGTCTAGATTGGATTAGTTCAGTACTACTTTTAATTTAATGTATTCAAATACAAGAAATTCTTTCAAAAGTTTCATTTATTAGGACACTTTGAATGTTTTACTATGTTTCCGTAACAAAGAAATACTTTTATTTTTTGTTAAGATCAAGTACCTAATTTTTATTACATTTCTTACAGCTGTTGCTATTTTTAGTGAATAATCAACGTGCTTTTCATTCCAATATCAGCAGTTAGGTCTGCTAATATTAGATGGTAAGGAAAATCAACGACAATATATAAACAAAATATTATTGTACAAAATAGGTACATAATTATCTGATTTAAGAACTTGTCTTTGAAAACACATACGGGCAATTTGGACGGAACACAATATTTCACCTATTTTAGAAAAAAATAATGTTGTTGATATGACATTGGACTAAATGCCATCTAATTACTAATTGAACTTAACCTTGATGAAATCGGTTTAAAAATTTTAATGTCCTATTATTGCTCAGGAAGAACAAATAAGTAAGAATACAATACTTGCAAGAACATTTCAAGTCTAAATGTGTAATAGCGACAAAATGGACGATAAAAATATATATGGCATAGATCAACGTACCGAAAGCAATCAATACGATTCAAAATATGAGACGAGCAATAAATTAAAATCAAATTTCAATAATTGGTTATTCGTCATCAAATATTTGGCATCCATTGAAATGAATTAAATATACCTCATAACCAACTAAATAGACTTAAACTATTTAAAATCATGCAGCTTCATCTGCAAGTAGTCAAAATAAAGTTTTCAATATCCTTAAATTTTAATAATATTCTGCTCATTTAAGAGGTAATTAAATTTGTATGAAATAAAATAACGTAACGTCATTCGATGTGTTGTAATATTCAACATAATTGAACACTTCAAAACTGTCATCCCTATAGTATATTATTTTTGTTTATCTGTTAACTAAAAAGAAATTCCATTGAAATTCCAAAGTCACAATGATTATTTATGGGAAAGCATCGCAAGCAGCGTGGAATTCAAACAATTACTTTCAACTACCGCAGAAATATTTTCTAATATCCTCTATTCCTGAATTTACATACAAATCTAATATTTATTCAAAACTATCAATTACCACCGTGTCGATGCCACATAGATAAAATGTTCATTACCACGTGGAATTCGTTAGTTGACCAAAGTGGAGATACGTAAAGAATGGTGAAGCATTTTCCAAGAAGCAATTAGTGAATCTTGCGTAGGCCTGCGCAAGCTTCACTATGGGAGCTATATTTCACAAGATACATAAATTCTAATAAATCTGAACATTACAGGGTGAATAACACGACTTAGTGGTAAACTTCATCAGGAACTTATTATTTATAGCCTTAAACAACTTTTAATTCTATGGGTACACATTGCCTGATCAATGTGTTCAGCCCTGAGTTTACACTAGGGGCAAGTGGCCAGAGCGCCAAGTTTGCCAGGGCAACGAATTTCGGAGAGTGAGAAAACAATGCTTCATCAAAAATACTTCTGAAAGTATGATGGTAATAAAAATATTTATAAATAAAAATAATAATTTTTTTTTCACTATTCATTAAATAGTGAAAAAAGCTTCAGTATCTTTTATTTCATACACATATTTGTATAAAGAATTAATCATTCTTATTATGTATAATTCCTGGAAGAACTTGGTTCGATTATACAGCTTGCATAAAGTGCACAGCTTACTGTTTCCAACGGCCTATGCATTGAAGCATGTTTGCTTCAACATTTCAACAAATCTACTAATTTGCAAATCAAAAGTCAGAATCGTTTGCCTCTGAAAATATGTATTGTTCATCGCAATTTATGAACAATTACATATTTTGTGATGGTTAATATGAAACAATAGGGGCAATCGTATTCATTGATGGAAAATGCAATTTAAAACTGAGTTTTTTATACAACATAGACTTCTCTCACACTTGGGAGGAAATCGCATGATTCTTTTCACTCAAATTCTATGCAGTGTATTCCTTGTCTGAAATATGATTCGCTAGTGATGATGTTGATATTTATGAAGACTAGGATGACTGAAGTGCTACTGATAGATATGAAGTATTCCATTTAGTATAATCAAAAAAATAATGTCGAAAAATCCACGGTTTGGTAACAATTGTGAGGAAGCTGTGATATCTGAAAGTAGAGCTCGAATACTGAAATGTCTCAACTGCAAGATAGCAAATGAGCATAATAATAGGGGAGCGCAGGGTAATGGGAGCCTACTAAGGGAAAACTTTCATAAAAACCATATTTATTGACTTTTTTATGATTTTTAATTAGGAACTCTTAGAACAATCATACAGGTATGTTTCAATCACAGTTAGGTTTGATTACAGCCATATATTAAGGTACAATAACGATTCTGCAGAAAAAAGTCAATCGACACGTGCGGGTAATGGTAGCCCATTTCACGCTCATATGGGAAATGGGAGCCATAATATTAAGTATTGCGCAAAAGTAAACTAAACATACTCTAAATGTGATCTCAATTAGTTACTACGAACTTTACATCGTAACATAAATAAAATAATCTACATTTTAAACAAAAACAAGAAAAATAAAGACAAAATTATTGAAAAAGAAGATATGACCCAGATCTTACGGATCCAAACAGAAGGTACAAATATAAGAAGCTGGACTATCACTTCCAGAATATTTTTCATGGTGCATGGTCCCAGTTTCCTCAACTTCTGCATCGGTACCGCATCCCACCACTTTTTCCCGTGTCTAAACAAATTGCACATTTTCTAATGTATCAACTGTCCAAGAAGCTTTTATGGTTTTCCGAGTTTTTTTACGTGGCATCTAAAATAAAAATAATAATATGTAAGTATATTTAATGGTGTAAAAATTTACTGTAAAGGCTAATAGGGTAATGGGAGCTATGTCGGGTAGTGAGCGCCATCCTAAGCTCCCATTTCCCGCTGACTACCATTTTGAAAAGTAATGATATAAATAATGTAACTCTAATTTCAATCGCAATTCAACAAATTGCATTTGTAAGTGAACTAATCTACGGATGCTATGAATATAAATATAATAAAATAAGAATAAAATTGCATGCTTACCTTGGGGCTGGAAATCCACAATTTTTCATAAGCGCGGAGCTAAAAACAAACAACCGAAAAAAAAAACGGAAACACACGTGTTTCATTCCTCCCTGAAGTATGTGTCAGGGAGGCGGGCAGCTTGAGTTTGGGATTAACTCCTTCAGCCAGATCAGAGGATACACTTGTATGTACAAGTGCATTAAGGATAGGTGAGACGGGATATTTATGGAACATAGGAAGTGTGGGTAGGGTTCAGAGGATTAATACTGGCCCAGCATTCGCCTTGTAAGTTTGCAAGCAGTGACTTACATTACCATGAGGAAACCTCTGAAAAAAAACTCATGGCAGACCAGTCGGCCCCGGGGTTTGAACCCGAGACCTCCCAAATACTAGCCAGCGTACCTAACGTACTCAACTAACTAGCTTGGTAAACAACCGTCCCTCCTATCCGAATATATAGCACTACCGGCTCGTACTGGTCAGGCGAAGTTTCTCGAAGGTTGGCGGAAGCGGCCGTATGTTTACAATCCCGTAATTATGCCTACATTCCGTTCAATCACCATAGCTCCCATTACCCGGCGCTCCCCTAATTACCATTTTTCCGAAAAATTGTCCACCATAGGCGACATCAGTCTTGAATTTAGATTCTTTGTGTAATGAGAAACCACACAACGTTGTATTTGATATAACGCAGGAGTACCTCAGGGCTATTTCCCCTCTTTTTTGTGTTACGTATTAATGACAATAAACACCACTTTGACTTGGCAAAAGTATATATCGGCTATGTATGTGACTTCCATTGTATAAGTGACGTAAAGGCTTAGTTCCTAGTGTTTAGTGTGTATGATAGCGCCTGAAGTGTTTCGACCGTTGATGTTAACTGTTTGTTATGCGAAATTGTATGTATACAAATTATATTGATGATGACGTATTCTATATCATAGCTGGGAGAAAATATATGCATGAAAATTTGAACTTGATACCCAGAAATATAAAATGGTGGAAATAAAACTTAGGTTTTTTACACTTTATTTAGTTAAACATAACAAACAATCGTTTTGCCAAATACAGTGGCTTCTTCAGATGAGTAATTCAAACTAGTAATTCAGTTAGTTTTATTTATATTATTTAATGGATTTTCATCAAGTATTGGCCCAATCAATTGGTTAAATATAATATGATTCAAATAATTCTCTTCAGTAATGAAAACTTTCTTGATGTAAATAACAGATAATAACGAGTAGCAATCGACTATTTATCCATATTTAAAATTACAAAAACATCCTGAAGGAGTTTGTGTAAAATCAATATTTAGGGGAATTATTTTCAACAGGGAGTTTATTCTCCACATTGACTTCACTTGTTATTTTTCAGGAATAATTAAATTTACTGTAAATTTCAGAAGTTATTCCTTCCCTGAAGTTTTCCATTGAATACTTGAATATGTCTATCGTGCTTGCTATCACAGATGTGTCCATTTTTACAAAGTTGCAGCCTTTCCATTTGATATGGATTGTTTGCTTCATTTTGGGATATAATGAGAATTCCTTGCAATTAATTTGTTTAACATTTCCAGGTATTTGTCAGATATATTATTATGATGCACAGCGTCAGTGAACTTGAGAAAAGAGTGTGAATTGGAACAGTTCATTTGTTCATCGACACCGAATAGACTTAGCTCCGACTTTTCCAATATTTGATCCAATCTAGCTACCCATACGGCAAATATATTTTCCCTGTAATAGTATTAAAGTCCTAACAAATCGAAAGCGTCGCATTCAGTGGTCTCACATATACGCTCGACTAGTCCCGCTGTATCTAACAACTAACAATAGACCTGCAGGCCTGAGAAGTTAAGAGTTATCACATCGCTATTCGTTCTACTGTTATTAGAAGAGAAACAGCAAAACGGGAGCCGGCGCCGTGTTTCGTACAAGGTATTATTCCTCACTGTCACGGTATCTGTTTCTCTATGTGCCGAGTTTCGCTGCCAATAAATTGAATAACATTGTTATCCAACGAAACGTAGAAACTTCGTTGGCTCGGATAGCATTAGGACTCAGCCGCGTCGACTATCTAATCGGATATGAGATCAATTTGCGAATGAGGAAAGATATTTCTCATAGCCTCGGAGAATGAAAATCTTTAATTCATTTTATTTGGTCAGTGGAATAGGAAGCGGGCGTTCGAAATAGATGTTTACGTTCAGATATGAAAGATTTAACCACTATTTATATGAGATTGTACTGAAAAATATGTCTGTGAACTTTCAATAGAATTTTGATTCAGGTAAAATTGCTGGTTTCAATAGAATAATTCATGTTAGAATATCTTATTATTTTATTTACGATTATCATTGTTTTTGTTCATCTAGTTGACATTTTTCCATACTTTGTATTAAGTCAGTGGAAATAAAGATTATTATTATTATTATTATCTAAATGTTGAATTTATTAATTTCAATAATTTCAATCGAATTTTTGTTGTTGATTATAGAATATAAGGAATTGAAATGTATCAAATTCTAACCAAATATGGACATTACCTTGAAATTGCCAACCAACTTAAGCAACATAGATTTGGGAAAAATACCGACCCTCAAACACACTATTTTATCAACTGAGACACTTGTCATTTCCTTGTTCCATCTAAATAAAATAAATTGATAACATTAATTAACAGCTTACGATTATGACTAATTTTTCAATTATTTCTAATAAACCCTTGTGACTTTATCACTTACTGTGCCATACGTCATGTTTTTTCCTATTTTTCATTACTAGCAAATAACCATGATTTTACATGGAAAAAAAATATGTATTAGTACCACTCGAATTTACTTCACAACAGGTCCTTCTTTCAGACCCGATACTCACATCCGTTCTAAAATTCAATAGTCACTTTATCACGTTAGGGAGCGCCGAAAAGACGGTGTGTCCTTCTTTACCATAAAGGCAACACGGAGCCCGTGATAGGCCCCCTCGCCTCACGAGGGTTGATATATTCGGTTACATGAAAAAAAAAGCTCAAGTTTTAAAAGTTTCAGGTAGATACATACTAAGAATTTCTAAATTGAAAATTATCAGGATTTAGATAAGATTTTTTTTTAATTGAATTTTTTTTAAATGTTCTTCTATTATGTATATAGAGAGCGCAACCCATCCACGTATATATATATATATATATATATATATATATATATATATATATATATCTTTATATATATATATATCTATATATTTTTATATATATATATATATATATATATATATATATATATATATATATATATATATATATATTATATATATATATATGTATGTATATATACCTATATGTATATATACCTATATATATATATATATATATATATATATATATATATCTATATATATCTATATATCTATATATATATATATATATGTATGTATATATATATATATATATATATATATATATATATATATACATAATAAATGAAATTGAATCCTCGCTGAGCTCTTGGTGAAACATGATGATTAAATAATGAGAATTCAAATCAAACACTTGGCTTACTGTTTCACAAATATATATTAAAAATTAACAAAAAGTTGTCCATATGTTTCGGGTGATGAACCCATTCTCAAGATTAATACAGAAGAGGTGACAGCAAATTTATTCATAAAATGGGTAATAAGAGGGGTCAATAGGAATTCCAATTCGTCATTCAATATGGTTTGTTGATTTTGGAAAGAGCTGGTTATCTCCAAAACTTCTAGAAGATCCAGTCATTTATATTTATTACCTGCATGCAAACATTTTGATTTATCCCTATCATGAAGCGATTGTACTGAATGCAATTTTCGGAAGAACCCATAGTATTCTTATTAAATAGAATTAACATTCTATGTTCATCTACTCGGGTTTGTATTTTTCTATCTGTTTGATCGATGTAGAAGGCTATAGAAATATAGAAGATTTTGTATATCCGGCTACTTTCTTCAACCTTATTCTTTTCTTTATTATTTAGCAAAAGTGACTTGATATTTCTTTTATTCGTGCAAATGATTTTAATATCATTTTTTTCAAATCTATCACAAATTCGATCACTCAGGCGTGGTATAAAGTTAATAAAATGATATTTTTGTTCAGATCTGATGTGGGATAAATCGAATAAAGATATTTTTCTGCCACTTTTTTCAAATTTTCTTTTGGAGACGGTACGTGGATGATATTGTTTGTATCTGGGCTGGATCTGATAGACAATTAACCCTTTTAACACATCTATTAAATTTACGAAAGAAATAGAAAACAAACAAAAAACCTTGAACTTTTTAGATTTTCAAATTGAAAGGAATGTTGACGTTTCATTCCTTTGTATACAGACTTCTATCTAGTTCTCTCTCTGAAGAAAATTTCAAAAAAGTGGTTTATACCTTGAAAAAAATTAGCAGTAAATAACGGTTACAAAGAAATCATAATAGATAAACTTATTTGGAAAAAGCGGCAGAAAAATCCTTTAAATTCAATTCTTAGATATATATATATATATATATATATATATATATATATATATATATATATATATATATATATATATATATATATATATATATATATATAGGTATATATATATATATATATATATATATAGGTATATATATATATATATATATATATATATATATATATATATATATATATAGGTATATTTATATATATATATATATATATATATATATATATATTTATATATATATATATATATAGATATAATCAACTTCACTCAACTTATCGGCTGTAGTATTAGCGTTGAAAATTTATATTGTTGCAAATTTCCAAACTTTAATCAATTTCTCACAGAATAAGTGCGATAAAATACTACGACAAATTGTCTGCTATCCATTAAATCACAATTGTTTTTGGCACCTTTTTTTGAAAAGATAGGAATAATCATCATCTACCTATCAAAAGGTAAAAAACCAGAATGGATTTACCGGAGGGAACTAATTGAATTCTCGAAATTTACTACCATTCGAGTTCCAGAATCAGACGTGCAGCGCAGTAAAGTCCGGAACGCCTCGGGTGTGTTTGTGGCGTGCAGAATTCTATAGTTTTTGCGAAGGACAGCCTGAGAACATTTTTATGTTCGATTTAATGGGCCGCGCAAATCGCTGGCTCGCTATCAATGTCTTAATGGTCAAAAACACGCCGCTTCCGGAAATTCATTAGACGAATTGTCTGCGATTCGTGGCTTTTTGTTGAAAAATATTTCAGTTCGCTTGATGGGAAAATTATGACATTTTGGGTCTTTTGAATATCGTTGATATGACGTTTTCTTACTATCGTGCCTTGATACTGAATCAAATATGATTTCTCAAAAAAACTTTGAAAATATAACTTCTTGAAAAATTCACCTCATAACTCATTTCTTATAACTCGATATATATTACTTCTTTTATCTCAATATATAAAAGAAGTCACTGTAAGATAAAAATATCTGACTGCTAAAAGAAATATATAGTTTCTCAGGTTTTAATTAATTTCCTAATATTGCTTGATAATTATTTTTAATTTCATTTGGATAGGGGATATAAATTTTTGGTAAATATATTAGTTATATATTTTATATAGAAATTCATAAAATTATTCAATTTGTGCTGGCTCACTTATTTTTGAAATATCATATTATAGGTGGTTTTCGAATTATTAACAATTCAATTAAACGTTCGTCATATGTTAAATTTTTAAAAAAATGTTTCAAGACATCAGTGCATTGATTAAAGCATTCAAATATAAGTGAATGAATCGCTGAAATAGCACGAGGTACATAAACTCGAATCAAAATATTTATCTGACTTAATGCATCGCTGAAAGGAAAACGATTCAACACAACTTCGCAGACAAATAGACTAATCTCTGTAAATTTGCCAGGAATGCGTTTGTATGTAACGTATATAAACTCTTGAAACATTTTCCATGTAAATGTGCGAGATGATGTGGCTTAATAATATATCGGTATTGTACCATCGAGACTAAATTTTGAGGAGCGTAGAAAAAGTTTTAATCTGGGATATCTGAGCTTTGAAATTAGCTGAAAGATCTCATTAATCTAAGCTTGATTGATTTCTCATAATCATTAATTATTTCAATTATCAATTATTATTCTCAGAAAATCTCAAATTTTTTCATAATGTACAAGATTGATACAGTATACAAAAAATTGAGTAATATAAAATAGAGCACATTGATATATTTAATGAAATTCATTTTCAGCTATAATATCCCAAGAAATTTTGATAATTTGCAATAATTTTGTCATAGATTTTCGAAAGCATGTTGCTTGGTAACAACACGATGCCGAAGGTGGAGGGTTGTTACCTGATATAATATATAAGATAGTTTTTTATGAAAATAAATTTTTGAAATATTTTAAAATTAATTATTTATTCAAATCTTGGAACCGACATTTTGAAAATTTGCAGAAAATATTTTCAAATTACTTTGGAAACGCCTAATAATAATTACCCAAAAATTGTTATCGCAACTAATTGCACAAGTGCATCAAAATTACCAATAATTTTGCATGACAGCGTGTTGTCAGAAAACTGCTTTCTCCAAAATATGAAAATGACCGAATGCAGTTTTTCAAAGACAATACGCTGGAATGCGGAATTATCCGGTTATTTTGATGCACGAGTGTTATTTTGGGGAATATATCCCGAATAGGAACATGGTTTTAAAATAGGAATTATCATAGATACGTACTATGTAATTATCGCAGGGTTCATCCGCTTTCTACGATGCAATTATCGCTGTAATTCTCGATAATTGCGTTTTATTTACATGGATTTTTTGATAGGAGGGAAATATTCAGTATAATTGATTTATAATTTGCTATTTCTGGTAAAACGTGACTAGAAATATATTATGACAAAAAAAAATTATCATTAAACTTAATCTCTTATTAACATTATCAATGTGTATAAAATCACTTGACAAAATAATATCATATCGTATTTCAAAGAAATGAAATACCTCATAATATTCTGATGTTTCAATCCTTATGATATTCATACACTTTACCCTTAAATTACCTAACAAAATCAGTTTGGTAGAAAATCTCTTTCGTATGCTTCATGCTAGCTAGTGTTGAAAATAACAGATTTTTCAAGATGAATAATCAATATATTAGAAAACATATAAAACTCAACGTAACCTATTTCCAAAATAATTTTCACCAATTAATATCGTCAGTTTTCTACTAAGACTTGGCTAGTTTCACGTGAATCAAATTGAGTGACTAATTCATGAATTTCAGTGGAGAAACACACAATGATAAAATTACACTTCCTGATTAAAGTTTCATTGAGTTCAATTACCGAAAATGAGGATGTTTCAAAATCGACAACGTACTGAGAAAATTGTTTCAATGATAGATGGTCATAAAAAGCATTCATTGTATATTCGAATCGTCGTATCAATAGACCAGAAACATATCACAAATAACAGGTTAACAGATTCTTGGAAAAAATATTTTTTCTATAGACATACCAAAGGCTTGCCAATTTTGCACCAAAGAAATTGAACCGTTGAGGATCACATGTTCTTGTGAAATATATAATTTCTACAGTCATATGAAATGCTTGTCAATACTTCATTTGAGAAATTTAGTAGTTGAGGATCTCACATACGTAACTAATAACGTACAAATAATAATATATTCTTGTGAAGCATATCAATTATACAGTAATACAAAATGCTTGTCAATATTGCATTTAAGAAATTTAACATTTGAGAATCACACAGTCATAACGTACAAATATTAATATGTTGAAATATATCAGTTCTACAGTCATACAAAATGCACTTAAGAAATTGAATAGTTGATGATCACTAATAAAGCTCAAATAATAATATATTCTTGTGAAAGATATCATCTCTACATTCATAGAATATGTTTACCAAATTTGCATCTAAGAAATTGAACATATTTCTAACTAGCAACGAAACCCGGCATTGCCCGGGTTAAAATACATCGTACGCTCAATAGTAAAATAATCATTTTAGAATTCCGCTTGTTAATGATCTGTAGACTATCTTAGAGACTTGATTGACAAAAAAGAAATGAACTTCGGCTTATATACCTTCAATGATCGAAATTTGTAGTTTTATAACATTCTAGAACACACAACTATATTTGAGTACAATCTCGAATATTCCAAAGAAGTCTTCATCATTCTCACAACTAACGTTATGTAACACAACCTCGTGTTTAGATAAATCATACAATGTGTTAGAAGAAAGAAATGGTCCAACCACCAAGACCAAACTCCCTTTGTTACAAATGCATAGCCGTATCCAGGGGGGCGCCAGAGGGGGCTGAGCCGCCTCTGGAATTATCTACGACCTCTCTAGAAAAAATACCAGAATTATTACAAACCAAAAATGTTTCTATCTGCGTTGAAACTTAAAACTAGCAGTTAGAAACAAATCTACCTAATTGTAAAACTGACTTAAAATTATTTATTTGTGGCATCTTTTAACCCACAAAACATGTTGACGTTTTCTATCCTAAAATGAAATAGCGACAAAGGAGCGACTACCATCAGGGTTGCCAGATTTTTCAGAGCCGTGTTGCACTTTGGACGCTAATTTGTCACCCAAAAGCGCAAACGTGCTTGCGACATGTTAACGGGGAAACATTGGTAACAAGTATTTTTCATATAAAATTCACTTATTCTAGGAGTTATTTAACTGCACGAAAAAATAGTGCACCCAACATGTTGCCTACTCGTCCGAAAAACAATAATAGGTACTTTCGGGACTTTCTACTTAAATTAATATTACAATTATTAAAACCATGATTGTGTTACAAATATCTTTATTTTTATATAAACTATTCACAAGACATCATAACATCATCATCATCTTTGTCTGTGCTTGAAATTGTGGATTGGTTCTGCTACTGATACATATCAGAATTAAATTTTGCATACATAGCTTTGCTAGGCTCAAATTATTAACAGCAAATCTCATTTATTTCCAAGTGAGATCTAATACACACAACTGAATTTGTTTTGTTTTTTTTTTGGTATTATTTTATCTCGAATTTAACATTTAACAATATTAATCAATGAAAATATCCTCTCCACGAATGAATTAGATGACGGTAACCTTAGAAGAGTAAATGCAAATAGAGCTAAACCTTCAAACATGAATTTGTAGGCTGCATTTTTTAAATCTATAATCTTCCTCCAAAAAGTGGCTCTATGATATAAACGTCTATAGATATATTTATTTGTTTATATTTAATGATGAAAGTACATTTTTATTTTTTCTTAATAGTTTTTATTTCTATTAGTTTTATTCATTGAGAGTTTTCTAGGAGAGATTTTTTATTTGTTATTTTTATTAGAATAATTTTTTTTATTTTTCCAAAATGTTTTTCAATTAATATTCGTTTTCCAGTATACACTTCTAGATAAAAATACAGAAAAAGCTGTATATTCCTATCTTTTTTCACATATATTTATTTTAGTACTATGTAAAAAACAAGCCTCCTCAAGAATTTGTTCAGCCCCCTCTAGAAAGCAGTGCTGGTTACGGCCCTGAATGCAGACCAAGAGCTATCTACCACTAAAACTATGAGAGAGTGGCAGTACGTGGCACACTTTCCTTCCTTATACATATATATATATATATATATATATATATATATATATATATATATATATTTATTATTATTATTATTATTTGGACCGGGGTCGTTGGTGGCTCGGTTAGCCTTCCGGGAAACTGCGACCATGTAAGATCTTTTGTTCTCTACCCTACTCATTCATTGAAACCCAAGGAGGTCGTCAATGTGGTGTTGATAAATCCAACAACATCCTTGGGGGCCTTGGCCATTACCTCATGGGTATCCAGAACAGGTTTCCCCATATGAGTAGTTCTTAGTCCCACCAACTCTGGACACTTGCATACCATGGTGTTCAGCTGTTTCTGCTTCTGATCCACAGAGCCTACAAATATCATCTGCCGACTTTCCCATACGGTACAAATGGTACTTGTACCGACAGTGCCCTGTCAGCAGTCCAAACCATCGCCCGAAGCTCAGCTCGTGACAGCCTCAGGAGCTTTCTGGCGTAAGTCTGTGAATCTTTACGAACTTCTTTGACTGCGTGAGTCCAGGAGTGTTTCTCCAGAGGGTTACCCTATTATCAAACTCCATTGTTGAACCGCTGCCTTATATTGGTCTTTTCCAAGACCACAAAAAGGCTCAGGTCCAGCAGGTGTTATCCTTGATGCACTTTTTGCAAGTTCATCGGCTTTTTCATTTCCTTCAACACCACAGTGCCCTGGCGCCCACAGTAGAGTCACTTTATTGCCTCTGGCCAGTTGCTCTATGGTATTACGGCACTCCCATGTCAGTAGAGATCCCTGGCTTTGTGATTCCCGGGACCTCAGCGTGTCCTGGCTGTCCGTGGTGTGGTCGTTATGCGCCCCTTTG
>JARQZK010003785.1:0-22500 GCA_030704885.1 Cynegetis impunctata
GATTTTCATGTTGTCTAAAATGCAAGTCGTTAGGGACAAAACGCTTCCTTTACAGTGATATAATTAAGCCTGTTCCAGATTCTCATATTCCAGCTGTACTCCTTTTAAACATTGCCAATCGTATTAACCTACCCTCAAAGAATACAAATTACACTTATATTATCAAAGCAAACTCTTTTATCTGGTAATGCCTGGAAAGTGTGTGTGGTCCAAGACGCCAGGCGTACCTACTTGTAAAAAAACGTAACACCTAATACCATTCCATCAGTGCTTTTTGCAATGGTCCGGTGGTAATTTAATTGTCGTAGAATTAATTAGGCAATATATTACATGCTAAACGAGACTTAGTCATCAGATCTTAATGCATGAAAAGGTTTACGAAATCCAGTCGTCAATTGAGGACTGCGTTTTCACCCCACTTGCTTTTATCGTGACGATCACATATTCTACTTAAATATCTATTATTCATAGTATATATTTAAAAGTTCCGCACGGAAGAATGATCACGATACTTGAATAGTCAACATTCATTATATATATATATATATATATATATATATATATATATATATATATATATATATATATATATATATATATATATATATATATATATATATATATATATATATATATATATATATATATATATATATATGACTTTTTTAACTTTTTGATAATTATTAGCAATAACAGGCTTGATGAATCTCAAAAAACTCGATTTTATTAAAAAGTTGACGTTTCGCCACGACATTCGTGTCTTTATCAAAACTTTTGAAATATTGAAATTTCTTTGACATTTATTTTTTTGAAAAAATTAGAATAGCTAAAAAAGACTACTATGTTTCATCAAAATTTTTCGGCTGTGGCCGTTCTCTGTTATTTATTACATGCTATTCAGTCCAATATTAACATTCAAATCTGTTATTATTAGATGGTAAGGGAAACCACAGAAACCTTTACCCACGTAATGTTCGAAATAGGTTCAAATTATTTTAATTTTGAAAATTCAAAATGATAAAACATAAAAACAATGAGAATTATAGTTGCAACTTTGATAGCACTAAAACTTTAGAAATAGAAAAAGATCAAAAACGCAGAGAAATTTTAGAAATGTCACATATTCAAAAAATTTAAATAAAGTCGTAAATGATAGAACAGATATAAAATATTTAAGTTCAATATACGCAGATTTAATTCCTTAATTTTTCTAAGAAACAACATAAATCAAAACAAAATAATTCAACAAACAAACTCTAACCATAACAACTCATCTTCTTAGACAAAATCTAAACATCTAAAATTTTCAATTTTTCTTAAAATAAAATATAGTTTAGAACATATAATCTCTAAAATTACAAGTAATGTCTTTTTTAGACAACAATCAAATATTTTAAACCTATTTTATACATTACGTGGGTAAAGGTTTCTGTGGTTCCCTTCCCATCTAATATCAACAGACCTATCTATTGATATTGGACTAAATAGCACGTAATTAATAACTGAAGACGGTCACAGCCGTAATAAAAAAATTATGAAAAAAAGATAAATATCACCCTATTCTTTGACTTTTCAAAATCAAAATAATTTGAACCTATTTCGAACATTACGTGGGTAAAGGTTTCTGTGGTTTCCCTTACCATCTTATAATAACAGATTTGAATGTTAATATTGGACTGAATAGCACGTAATAAAAAACGAAATAAAGAACGGCCAAAGCCGAAAAATTTTGATGAAACATAGTAGTCTTTCTTAACTATCCAAATTTTTTCAAATCAATAAATGTCAAAGAAATTTCAATTTTTCAAAAGTTTTGATAAAGCCACGAATGTCGAGGCGAAACGTCAACTTTTCAATAAAATCGAGTATTATTAGATTCACCGAGCCTGTTATTGCTAATAATTATCAAAATGTTAAAAATAGTTCACAGGCAATAACAATTGAAATAAATAATTATATATATATATATATATATATATATATATATATATATATATATATATATATATATATATATATATATATATATATATGTATATATATATATATATATATATATATATATATATATATATATATAAATATAAATATGTATATTTTTATTTATATATAAATATATATATATATATATATATATTTATAATTACGTTTATCTTATGTTATGTATAAGAATCTATTTTCAATTCTCAGCAATAGCCGAAACAATTAAAACTATATCAAGTTATTGTAGTGACTTTTAAGTTCTCAGCAATCAAAATGTAGAGAAGAAATAACTAAAGTTTTAATATTTCTTCAGAATAAGTATAACACGATTTTCATGCAACTGATCAAAATACGACTAAATGATACAACTTACGAAACTATGGTTTTATGGTAATTAGTGATGAAAAACATATTTGTGTGTTATATATTCAACTCAAGTTCATCTATTTGAGTTGAAATATGATAGTAACCTCAAATACCAAACTGCCAAATACTCCAATGTCGTCCACTTAACCAACAACCTCTTATTCACATAGAGCAAATTCAATTGCATATTTTAGTCAAGCCTATTTAATATCAAATAATTATAATAACCCACAAATGACAACTTCTTCAAAAAAAATTCTTTATATAATATTTTATTTATTTCTGAATAATCCGATTTCTTTCACTGCAAATGTATATATACCCGTCAATCACCTGTTATTGCTACAAAAAAAATGTATTTCATAATTTTTTTTGGACCATAACGGATTATATATATATATATATATATATATATATATATATATATATATATATATATATATATATATAAATATATATATATATATATATATATATATATATATATAGGTACTGAAATATATGGTTCTTCGACTTATTTAGGTCTTAGGGCTAAATTAAGTGCAAGAGAAGGGACAACAAAGGCCTCGAAATATTGCTAATTGCACAAATGATCTTGTACTTAATTTAGCCCTTAGACCTTAATAAGTCCTAATCTCTCAGAATATCATTATTTCGACCATTATCTAATAATATATATATATATATATATATATATATATATATATATATATATATATATATATATATATATATATATATATATATATATATATATATATATATACCCGTATGTTCATATATCATATATCACCCGTATGTTCATCCAAATATTCTTTAACTTCAAATTCAAGAACAATCGCTCAGAAATAACGCCTACATGTACCTGAAAATCAAGAATAATTAACATCCTTTGTACAATTGAAAAATAACTGATACATCTGTGTCAATTCATATTTATGAGTGACTCCTTTCAAGCAATGAATTTGGAATTGCAGATGTCAAATCAGAAGATGTTAGAGAAAGATATGGGAGTGGTAGAGAACAGGTCACTGATAGGTGAAAGTGTATGAAAGAGAGAATTATCGGTAAACACATAGTACGGATATTAACGCAACAAACTGTATTCGTTCAGTACTTTTCAGGCATTTCAAGTAGTTTCAATTTCCTGGATTATCTCTTACTGCAAATAATATAAAGTAACCAAGAATTTTGTTATGTACAGTAAAAGTACTGTTACAAATCATCACGTTACGATTGAAAAATTATATGTGGTAAAACGAAAACACTCACAACACAAAAACGTATCATTTTTTTTGCGTTCTTGACAATACAAATATACTTGTTCTTATTTCAAATCATACATGAGTCATATTCTCATATTTGCAATTTCAAAATGAAGATTCGAGAAATGGATACTACACCAACTATGTGGAATGCAAAATTAGAAAATTAAATTATAAAACTGTATACGAGTGCGAAAGAAATACGTAAGAAACATCGATCCTGACAGGGTCCCCTAACCACACACTTTTTTTTTCTGTATCCAGTTACTTTAATCGTGTTGAAACTGTTTCTCATCAGAGAAATTCAATATGTTTACTGAATATTATGCCATGTTGTCCAATTAAGTAAGATAGCATGTAGGAATACAAGATCGAAAATTATTACTAACTATAATTGGAGGATCTTAGAGCAAGATTCACAACGTTTACAACTTAATACTGATATCAAGTTATTTATTGAAATTCAAGGAAGCTTTTTGATGTCAATTTATTAGAAATATCCTATGCTTTAAATCATTAAGTAAAAAATAAAGGTATATATTTTAAACGAGGGTGAAATCTGAATATAAGAACTCAGGAATTAAAGCAAACTCTTGAAAGAGCTATATTTCGAAACTTATACTTCAGCAAAAATACATTGATGTTTCCTCATCTAATTGACTAAAGCAATAAATCAATTAGAATACAAACGAGTTGATCAAAAACATTCAAAATATTGTATTACCTCACAATTCAAAATTATTTTCTTTAGATGTGAACAATCTGTTTCCTAGCACTCCGCCTAATGAAACTGTAAATTTAATCAAAAATTTTCTTATTTCTAATAATGTTCATCCACTTATACAGTCAGATATTACTCATTTACTGGAAATTTGTTTAGAACAAAATTATTTCAGTTTCAACAACGTGTGTTATAGTAATGAGGAAGGTTATGGATAATTTAGAGAAAACTATTATGAACCACTTCAGCAGTAAATACTTTCTTTATTGGTATAGATACGTTGATGACGTCATTGTTTGCTACACTGGTACAGATAGACAATTGGATAATTTCATTGCTTATATTAATTCCATACACCCTCGTATTAAATTTTCTCTAGAAACTGAAATGAATAATTCTATTAATTACTTAGATTTAACTATTACCAGAAAAAGCAACAAACACGAATTTTCAATTTTTCATAAACCATCTCATACAGATATTACAATTCATAACACATCACTACACCCTTTTTCACATAAATTAGCGGCTTATCATAGTATGATTCATAGACTTTTCAAAATTCCGTTGTCCGAAGCTAATTTTCGGAAGGAATTGCATATAATTAAACAAATGGCAGTAAATAATGGTTATTCACCTAATATGATTGACAGCCTCATTCAGAGGAAAAAATACAAAATGGCAATTTCAGAAATTTACCCACTTATATCCGAAAAAGGTAGAGTATTTGGCAGTTTAACATACTTGGGCAAAACTTCCGAAAACCTGAAATTGTTTTTTCAAAAACAAAATTTCAAAATTTCATATAAAACCAATAATAGCATTGGAAAATTGATTAAAAACAACAAATCAAAAATTCATAGAGATGAACGTACTGGTGTTTATAAACTCGACTGTAACGATTGTGAAAAATTCTATATAGGACGTACAATTAGAAATTTCAAAACTCGAATACACGAACACCAACGTAGCTATATTAAGCAGAAAACTGATTCTAATTATGCGTGTCATCTTATTCAAGAAAACCATACCTTTAATCACAATTATAATATATTACAATTTGAAAATAGTCTCCATAAAACCAACTGTTGGGAATCCCTATACATAAATAAATATAAAAATTCCGGAAATTTAGTTAACGACCAGATTGAAGTAAACCCTTCTCCTCTCCTTAATTTGTTCAATGTAGGTACCTACTAATAACTCAGAATGAATTGCTTATTGTTATTTAGTTTCTCTAAGTACCCCCCTGTTATGTTCAATTTTCGTATAAATAGATTGTTTTGTAATACCAAAGTTTAGTACGAGATGAAGTCAATGTTATGACGAAACGCGTTTACTCAATAGATTTTTATTTTAACCTGTGAAAAGTTAGTTTTTTTTTTTTTATTTCTTTATAAAGTTAGAAATACTGATTTCTGTCCTTCGTTGAATATGAATTAGCGTTTGCTCAAATAATTATTATGTGAATGGCATGAGTTTCTCTTCAACAGTATACTTTGTGATAAGATGGAAATCGGAAGAAAAATACTTCTAACTGATAGAGCTCAATCATTTGCCTATTTTTCAAAAATAATAATACAAATTAATAATAATTGGTACATTTCATGGAAAATAAATGATTCAGACTTCTTGTAGATCTGCCTATATAAATTTAAAAAATGTTTCATTGTGTTAAGTTTTTTTCATAACGATTTTCTGAAATATAACATAACTTCGAAACCATTCTAACAAATTATTTAGATCCTTTGTTTTATAGTTTACGATTGAATAAGAAATTATCTAAACGAGTCTAGACAAATGTCATGCATTGTATAAATTTTTGAAAAAAAAAACATTCCAAAAATAACATGAAGTTAAATGCTTGCAAAGTAAAATTATCACTACTTCCGTTCAACTACAAAGGACCCCGCACGGGAACCCATATAAAATGGTTCTCGTTGGAATTTCTTAAATTTTTTATATGTTTTTATACCCTTTGTTATCACCAACATGTGAAAGTTTTAAACTGTTTCTATATCTAGTTTCGATTTTATGAATTTTTGAAATATTGCGATTAAGCCAATTGCGAAAATTTCTCCATGTGCAATTAATTTATTATAATATTTTTGAGAAAAATTATGTAAACAGTTTCCAGAGAATATATATATTTTATCATTTTCCCAACAATTTCAGATCAGTACCTACAGGGTGGCTCTGAAATAATCACAGAGTTGGTCAAAAATTAAATTTCATCATTTTTTGAAATATTTTCTTAAAAGTTTTATTGGTATTATATCAAACTCTTTTGAGAAACCATAAGGAATTATCTAAGTACTGAAGGTATCTAGTTCTGGAAGTAAAAGGCCGGTTTCGTCCAAATGTCGTGAGCAAACACGCACTATTTCCGGAACATAAATATTGCTTTTTATAAAAATGTCAGTAATAAAGTTTGTTGAAACTCGCCCTAAATGATTTCGTTCATTGCAAATTACACAAGACGCATTCGCTGATTGCTTTAAAATATTCAGTTTCGAACATTCCGAATCCTGTTGTACCATTTCAATTTCTTCATTAAGAGATCTTGAACAATTCAAACAAACTCGAGAATTGTTGTTAAACTCCAAGGCGGGGTGGTTTAAGTTTTCTCTTCTTAAAATAGCTATTTGCCTCTTGTGTTCATTGATTTCAGTATTTACCAATCTTGTTGTAAATCTTACTTCACATAAAACATTACACACGTAACAATTGACACGGTTATTATTATTATTAAATTGCATTTTTTTAATACAAAAGTAGAACTAAATAATAATTGATGATTAAAAATTGCTTAATAAGCTGAATTAAAAACTAAACAGAGGTACAATTTGGTTGACATTTTTTCATGAACAATCGTCATATTTATTGTTGTCGTTGGCAACGCTGAGCCAACCAATACTTTTCTTAGCTGGTATGTGGTGAAAAATCTAGGAAGTCGATTTTCGCTAGTTTTGTAACTATCATGTTGAGAGCTGTTTTGCTTACCTATGTAGGTCGGATCAGAATACAATTTTATGGTTTCTATTTAGGTGGATGATGAATAAAGTAGCGTATTTAATATTTGGATTTTCTCAAAAGTGTTTAATATAATACCAATAAAAGTTTAGGAAATACTGTTATCTATATAAATTAATTTTTGACATAATTTGTAACTATTTTAGAGTCGCCCTGAAGGGAAAAGAATCATTTCTGATCTGCAATTTTTAAAAAAAGAATGAAAAATATATATTATTCGTGAAATATCTACAGTTGGTCCAAAAGTTATAATAACAAAAATTATTTCACACTAACAAAGTTTTTAAAGCATTATCACATTTGGCTTAATCGCAACATTTCAAAAATCCATAAAACCGAAACTAGACATAGAAACTGTTCAAAAGCTTCACATAAAGGATATAAAAACATATAAAAAAATGAAGAAATTCCAACGAGAACCATTTTATATGGGTTCCCGTATCCGGGGTCCTTTGTAGGAACTAGTGGTAGACTACTATTCGAAATTCGACTTTAATTCATTAAATTGTTCAGTTTGAATGTTATGCAATGTAACCTAATTGTCATTCGCAATATTAACGTGAACAATGATTAAATGCAAAGGCGGAAGTACCGGAGTAGTCTTTCTGCGAAACTGTTTTTTCCATAAATTTAATTTAATTCATTTATAATATATATTACCGATGAATTTAGGGGTTCCGCACTCCTTGTTTATATAAACCTCAACTGCCAAATCTTACACTGCTCCGTTCGTGAAATATTCTTCAAGAGTGGAACACAATATTCTCTTCACGTTTTAATACATCGGAGACCGAATATATTTTAATA
Source organism: Cynegetis impunctata (assembly GCA_030704885.1). Lineage (NCBI taxonomy): Eukaryota > Metazoa > Arthropoda > Insecta > Coleoptera > Coccinellidae > Cynegetis > Cynegetis impunctata. The sequence goes on from JARQZK010003785.1 coordinate 8,176, forward strand.
ATTTTAATAAGTTATTCGATCGAGCTGAACAATCCGTGTCAGAGTTGTTGCAGATATTTGTATATAGTTGCAGTTCTTCTGCAGCGACTGCCTCCATTATTTCACCAGGTCCACTCATTACAAAAATGATGTAGGTAATAGATAATATATATATATATATATATATATATATATATATATATATATATATATATATATATATATATATATATATATATATATATATACATCAGAAAGAATAACTCCGGTCGTGATACATCAAATAGGATAATGGGTTAAACGGATGAATTAAAGGCTGATAAAGTGTACTTCTTATATTCTTTGTCAACGTTTCGGCTTCTATTTAAGCCTTCATCAGGACTCTACAAAATTTTTCTACAATTAGTTCAATCAATAGCACACGAAACGGTCTCAAACACACAGGACTCACCGAATGTTTGAGGTTATAAAATAAGCTAACATCTTCCACAACGGAAAAAACACAAAACTAATGTGACAAACCATAAATTTATTAAACTGTACTACATTATATGAAATTATTTAAAATAAGTTAAACGTGATTTTTGAGAATTATTACGAAATTCCGACAACACAACATCGTGGTACCAAGAGAATGACAGCAATCACAGAATGCTCAACAACAAGTTGACAACCTAAGTTGTCACCTAAAATGACACAAAAATGTTCTTCTTCTTTCTATCCTGACCTTAATAATCAATCAACAGAACTCTCATTGCTATTAGTGACGTCATACGCTATTAAAAAGGAATAAATATTACTAATGTTATCTATATCTTTCCTCGAATTTATTGAATCCGGGCAACGTTTTATATGATACATCTGCAAAAATGATCTCTTATCCAAATTACTCACAAATTCTAAAATTTTTGCAGAACCATAGTCCATATTATGGTCTGTAGCTCTGCAATGTTCAGCTATTGCACACACCTTCTTTTTTGAGAGTAATTTGGATAAGAGATCATTTTTGGAGATGTATCATATAAAACGTTGCCCGGATTCAATGAATTCGAGGAAAGATATAGATAACATTAGTAATATTTATTCCTTTTTAATAGCGTATCACGTCACTAATAGCAATGAGAGTTCTGTTGATTGATTATTAAGGTCAGGATAGAAAGAAGAAGAACATTTTTTTGTCATTTTATTTTTATTTTTAATTTTATAACTTAGGTTGTCAACTTGTTGTTGAGCATTCTGTGATTGCTGTCATTCTCTTGGTACCACGATGTTGTGTTGTTAGAATTTCGTAATAATTCTCAAAAATCACGTTTAACTTATTTTAAATAATTTCATATAATGTAGTACAGTTTAATAAATTTATGTTTTGTCACATTAGTTTTGTGTTTTTTCCGTTGTGGAAGATGTTAGCTTATTTTATAACCTCAAACATTCGGCGAGTCCTGTGTGTTTGAGACCGTTTCGTTTGCTATTGATTGAACTAATTGTAGAAAAATTTTGTAGAGTCCTGATGAAGGCTTAAATAGAAGCCGAAACTTTGACAAAGAATATAAGAAGTACACTTTATCAGCCTTTAATTCATCCGTTTAACCCATTATCCTATTTTATATATATATATATATATATATATATATATATATATATATATATATATATATATATATATATATATATATATATATATATATATATATTTGGGGCTGCAATGCACAAATATGATAGAAATTCACATCGGCATGTGTAAAGTAATTTTGCACACGTCAATACACTAACAACCATGAAATAACAACAAAAGGATAAAAAACAGAAAATACATAGAAATATAAATTAAAGAAGAACTTAAACTGGGAAACTGATATTATAAAACTCATTCGTATCATAGAGCGCATTAGTGACAAGATAATTGCTCGGAGACCTCTTGAAACTGCTTACAGGCAGATATTGTACCTATGAAGGTAAGCTATTGAAGAATTTTCAGCAATGATATGTTGAGCCGTTCCGCAATCTGAGCAGCCTCAAATATTCTATGCGGACTGTATTCCTTCCTCTTGTGTTTAAACATGAACGTCCCGACACGAAGCAGCCGCAGCAATATTGCCGCGGGTATATATCAGGCACTCCAGCTCGATTATAGCAGGGAATGTGAGTATGCCAAAGTGCTTGAAAGCGTCTCTACAGCAATAGCGGTAGCGTAGTCGCGAAAGTACGCCTACTACATTGCCCCCATGCAAGAATACCATAACGAATGTGTCATTCACATAAGACAAAGGACACCATTTTCATGACAGTTTCCGATAAAGAAGATGATGGTTGTTTCAAAACATATATGCTTCCACTTAATTAAGTGGATATGTAAACAACATATGTAGCTCATCTGAACCTGGATTCCAAAAAAATGTCAAGAATCTTAACCCTCAAGAAAAGCATCGCGTTTCAAACAAAATACGACTCTCTTAGTCTTCTCTTCATTCATTCTGGGACGATTTGAAGCAACAATTTGATGTGCACAGTTGCAGAGTTGTTTTCGGTTCGCTATGACTTACAATGTTTTGATTCTGGCATAAACCGCAATTAGTTGCAATCATCTCGAGTCGCTTGAAAAGCTTTATGAGCATTTGCTTTTTCCGAGAGTTGATTATGAAAAATAAAGTTTTCTCAATAAATGAAACCGACTTACATCTTTTAACGCCTTTCTGAAGTAGGTATAACTCAAGTTCTACTTGTAAACTGCATCACAAAAATTCATGATACTAAATAGTTAATTACTGAATTATTTGAATATTCAAAACCTTCTAAACAAATGTGATATAGCTACATTTTTCGAAACAATGTTGATAAAATTCGGTCATTGACAGCTGTTAAAATAGAGAGTTCAAGACTCAAGGTATGATTGGTCAATATAGATTTATGAGTGATCAAATCAATTTCTGTATATTCATAAAACAAGATGTTTTAGAAAGTTGAGATAAGGATTCTTACGAATAATACAAAATTCATTGACCCTTAACTTATAAACGTATATTAACTTGAACATATTTAAACTTTTTCTCTCAATTACTCTGTCATTTTCATATTCCTTTAATTTACATAAAAACGAATTCCATCTTACTCAGCAGGTATTTTTCCTAATTTCCTCAATCAAATAGTTGAATTCAAGTAATACTGAAATAGTTCAAAATTAAAACTACAGTAGTCCGTAGTGGAAATCTTCAATATTTTAATTTTTGGCATGAAATCCGTACCCATTCAAGTGAAGAGGATCATGCATGTTTTGCTGTTACGTGGCATGCGCTGCTCTAAGCGGACTATCCTAAGTAATGGGCTCCCAGTGGGACATTCTCTATGCTCGTGGGAACTGACCGGTAGCTTCAATTTTGCCACCCATCCTATTGTTCTAGAATGGAACCTACTCTCGGTTCTTGATTACAATATGAAGTGTTGGTTATTTGTATAATGCTTGTCACATATGCCGAAATAAAATATGAACCTACACTGTCGGTATATTCTATATCAGTATTTTATATCAAATCTAAATCTAAAAGATTTAATTTTATCAAAAAAAATATACATATAATATGAAATATATTCTTCCTATCCTCTGTTATGAAATTTTAGTATCTCTATACAGTGTGTCTTCTGAAGAAATAAATATATATATTTATATAATTTATATATTATACATATATATATATATATATATATATATATATATATATATATATATATATATAAATATATTTATATATATATATATATATATATATATTATATATATATATATATATATATATATATATATATATATATATATATATATATATAAGTAGAGCAGAATTATCGGTATAGCCCGCTTATATGGAAGCAGCCGTTGACACGTGTTTCGGACTCTTTGGCCCTCATCAGAACGGCGTAGCCAAGCATTGGATTGAAAACTTGGAGATGAAAATAACACAACAAACGAAATCCCCTGCAACGGAAGACAATCACACATTTGTGGCTTATTGTTTGAACTCTCCGGTTTGGGAGATTGTGTCAAACTTTGCCACGGAGGCGATTAATGCCATCCGCGAGATCTCAGACCGAGTAAATGAACAACAACAAAGAAATGAGTCGCGGGAAAATATTAAACAAGTAGAGCAGAATTATCGGTATAGCCCGCTTATATGGAAGCAGCCGTTGACACGTGTTTCGGACTCTTTGGCCCTCATCAGAACGGCGTAGCCAAGCATTGGATTGAAAACTTGGAGATGAAAATAGCACAACAAACGAAATCCCCTGCAACGGAAGACAATCACACATTTGTGGCTTATTGTTTGAACTCTCCGGTTTGGGAGATTTGGTCAAACTTTGCCACGGAGGCGATTAATGCCATCCGCGAGATCTCAGACCGAGTAAATGAACAACAACAAAGAAATGAGTCGCGGGAAAATATTAAACAAGTAGAGCAGAATTATCGGTATAGCCCGCTTATATGGAAGCAGCCGTTGACACGTGTTTCGGACTCTTTGGTCCTCATCAGAACGGCGTAGCCAAGCATTGGATTGAAAACTTGGAGATGAAAATAGCACAACAAACCAAATCTCCCAAACCGGAGAGTTCAAACAATAAGCCACAAATGTGTGATTGTCTTCCGTTGCAGGGGATTTCGTTTGTTGTGCTATTTTCATCTCCAAGTTTTCAATCCAATGCTTGGCTACGCCGTTCTGATGAGGACCAAAGAGTCCGAAACACGTGTCAACGGCTGCTTCCATATAAGCGGGCTATACCGATAATTCTGCTCTACTTGTTTAATATTTTCCCGCGACTCATTTCTTTGTTGTTGTTCATTTACTCGGTCTGAGATCTCGCGGATGGCATTAATCGCCTCCGTGGCAAAGTTTGACCAAATCTACCAAACCGGATAGGTCAAACAATAAGCCACAAATGTGTGATTGTCTTCCGTTGCAGGGGATTTCGTTTGTTGTGCTATTTTCATCTCCAAGTTTTCAATCCAATGCTTGGCTACGCCGTTCTGATGAGGGCCAAAGAGTCCGAAACACGTGTCAACGGCTGCTTCCATATAAGCGGGCTATACCGATAATTCTGCTCTACTTGTTTAATATTTTCCCGCGACTCATTTCTTTGTTGTTATATATAATATATATATATATATATAGATATATATATATATATAAATATAAATATTTTTATATATATATATATATATATATATATATATATATATATATATATATATATATATATATATATATTTTATATATATATATATATATATATATAATATATATATATATATATATATATATATATATATATATATATATATATATATATATATATATATATATATATATATATATATATATATATATATATATATATATATATATATATATATATATGTCTGCTATCAAGACTTATGATGAATTTAAGTACGGCTGTTGATGCTAGCAATAACTGAAAAGTTTATTAAAACACATAATTACATACATTAAACCTATTCAATACATTATAACATTACCTGAATCAACAAACAAGTACATTAATTCACAAATGAATATGTTTGTTTTCAACAAATATACAATTTTTGACAGTGTCAAATTTATACAATTGAAAATGAACAGTAGTCAAGGTATCTGGATATGATGCCTTGATAAATCTTTGAGAAACCTCGCAACCCTGATATCCGCTCAGACGACTGCACTGAGCGCATCGTTAGGTTGGACGAAACTCCAAACTTACATCCCCCCTCCCCCACCAAACTGGTGTAAATTATATTCGGGAGCAGGACAGTAAGGGATCATTTTACTTGCATGGAAAATATTTGATTCCTTTCTTTTGAAACCAGAGTCTATAATGTAGAGTAAATTTGAAATTTTCTTTTTTATTTTAAAAGGACCCATTCTGATTGGATCTAGCTTGTTCCGGTTTAGGCGACTTGAGTTTTGGATATATATAAGGTCTCCCTCTTCATATGTTATTTGTTTCGTTTTCTTGTCATAATAAATTTTGTTTTGATCATGAACTTTTTTTGAATTTAAGAATGCTATTTCTCTATTTTCTTTTAAGTTTTCTAAGTTATTTTTGTTTAACTCAGGTGGTGAGAAAGAATTATCAATTCCGTTTAAAAGATAACTAGGCGTAAATTTTGTGGTGCTATGAACTGTGTTATTATAGTTTTCAATGCATTGCTCGGCTATAATACTCCACGGTCGGTGTCTATTCTCCGAAATTTTACATCTAATTGAATTTACTAAAGTTTGATTTGTGCGCTCGTTTTGTCCATTTGAAAAAGGGCAATCTACAGCTGTAAATACGTATTTTATTTTTTCTGATTTTAAGAATTTCTTGAATTGGTTTGAGTTTATGCCGGAATATTGGTCCGTTAAAATTAAATTTATCTTATTTTTGTTTTGAATTTTTTTAATTAAATTAATAAAGTCTTTCGCAGTTTGGGTTTTTGATCTAATTGCGAAAGCGTACTTTGTAAAATGATCTATTATCAAGTGTAAATATCTTTTTGATGATTTATTTCCTCCGAATCCTCCTATTGTATCAAGAGATACTATCTGGAATGGCTCCGAAGCTGGGCCTAGTTGGGACAGGGGTTGTTTGAAATTTCCAAATCTTGTTTTATTTTTTATGCATGTTTCACATGTTCGACAAATAAGTTTTATATGTTTGTGCATATTTTTAAAGTAATATGTTGGTGTCAAAGTAAGTGTTAATGTTTTTACACCTATGTGGCTGTTACTATGTATTTTTTTTATTAGATTAATACCGAAGTCCTCTGTAATCCAAATTTTTTGTTTGTTATTTAAGGTTTTATAATAAATATTATTTTTAGTTTCGAATTTTTCATTTTCTTTTTGTAATTGTTTTTGGTTGTTTACTACGTCATCTAGCGAAACAAAGTTTACTATTTGGATAGTAGATTCATTATTAACGTTATTTTCTAAAACTGGGTTACGTGAAAGAGCATCCGCTTCTGTATTCTTTTCTCCTGGGTTATATATTATGTTAAAATCGTAGTTTGATATATAATTTAATATTGTTAATAATTCAGGGTCCTGACTTTTTTTTATATTGAAATTTTCAAGAGGTTTATGATCAGAAAAGATAGTAAATTTATGACCCATTAAGTAGTACTGCCAATATAATATCGATTCTTTTATTGCCAGACATTCCAGGAATATTGCACGTTTATTTTTTTGTGATTGAGTTAATTTTTTTGAAAAGAAAAATACTGGTTTCAGTAAATTATCTTTTTGAGGTTGTTTAAGGATTGCTCCCACTCCTTCTTTTTACGCATCTGTAAAAATGTATATTGGAAGTTTCGGATCGAAGATCGCAAGTATTGGTTCTGAGCTTAGATAATTTTTTATTTTATTAAAACTTTCTTCGCATTTCCGTGACCACTCAAATTTTACGTTTTTTCTAAGTAAATTGTGAAAAGGCTCTAGTATTATTGTTGCATTTGGAATGTATTTTAAATAAAAATTAATTTTTCCTAATAGTTGTCTGATATTTTTTTGATTCCTAGGTATTGGAAAATTTTTTATTGCAATTAAATTGTCATTTATGGGTCTTATTATATTTCCTTCTATTTCATGACCCAGATACACAACTGAACTTTTAGCAAAAAAGCACTTCTTTTTGTTCAATTTGAAACCCGCATTTTTAATAGCCATCAGGGTTTTATCAATATGAATTAGGTGTTCTGAGCTATTTTTTGAAAAAATTAGAATATCATCTATATAATTTATTGCAAATGTATTAAGATTATTCTTGGAGATTACGTCACTCAGTGTTCTCTGAAAAATTGACGAAGCTGATTTTAACCCAAATGGTAAACATGACCATTGCCAGTGTCCGTTATGTGTGATGAATGCCGTCTTTTGTTTATCCTTTTCTCTAATCGGAATCGACCAAAACGCCGAATTTATGTCGAGTTTTGTAAAATATAAGCAATCGCGTGCTAAAAGTAATAGGTCATCTATTATGGGAAATGGATGGCATTCTGGAACGATTATTTTATTTAGTTCCCTATAGTCAATACACAGACGTGATTTTTTTCCTTCCTCCTTCTTAAAAACAAGAGTGACAGGAGATGCATAAGGACTTGAAGAATATTCTATGAGACCTGCTTCTAGAAGAGATTTTATTTGTGTATTTATTTCTTCTTTATCCTGCAATGAGCATTTATATGGTTTTCTTGCAATGTATTTGTTTTTTGTAAGTTTTATTGTTGCCTCGTAGTTTGTTACAGCGCCGACATCATACTTGTTTTCAGCGAAAATAGTTTCATATTTGTCTAATAGATATTTCAAAGAGTCTTCGTTATTGTCTACATTTGTTATTGCAGTATTTATTTGGATTTCCTTAAGTGAATTAGATCTTTTTTCTTCATGTTTTTGGAAAATTTCTAATTTTTCATTCTGACATAGCCTAAATGTTTTAATAACATCTAATCCCAGAAGAATATCATCTTGAAATGATTCACTCTTTATTATAAAAAGAGGCCATTTTTTTGAAATATTAAATATTTTCAAATTTACTATAATTGAACCTAATGTTTCAGTGGAACCTGAAACCGTATTTATTTTTTTCACCCCACTTATATTTTCATTTAATTTAAGTCTTTTCACAGTGTTATAATTCATCACCGATATATTGGCTCCAGAATCATAAAGTGCGATTACCGGATAGTTGTTAACTAGAACATTCAATTTAATAAGTGGGGTAGTTATTCGTTTTTTGATTCATCACATGATGAAATACTTTCTTGGATTTCCAAGTTATTAACCATTTTAATTTTATCATTTTTAATATTTTCCTTATGTTTTGTGATTTTATTACGACATAAGTTTTCTGGATGATATCTATTTGGGAAACCCCTATCTTTGCAATAGGAGCATGGTTTCAATTCCGATTTATTCAAAAATTTAATTTGCGTTTCATTTTCAATTATAGAGATATTTTTATTTTTGTTAATAACCAAACTTTCTAATTGTCGAATACTCGACATCAATTTATCTATTGAGTTTGAATCTCTTTTGTTAATCTTTGACCTTATATGAGATGGCAAACCCAATACGATGAAATTTATTTGGCTATTCGTAGTTAATTCAGGATCAGCATCTATAAGTAAGTTAATTTTTTTAAGTGCATAATCTAACATTGGCCCATTAATGTATCGAAAAGTGTAAGCATAATTTATTTCAACCCAACCTATGTCTGAAAAAGTGTTCAGAAAAGAGTTTTGCCAAAATTCCCATGGATGCGAGATGGTGTGTGTTTTTAGAAAAGCAAGAAACCAATCAAGAGCCGGTCCGTCTAAAAAATTTTTCAACACTTCTTGATAATGTAGGCTACCTATTTTTAAACGATTACATTCCTGAACAAATAGGTCTAAAAATATTTTCGCATTTTGATTTTTTCCCGAAAATTTATCCAGAATCATATCTTTTACAACTAAACTCAAGGATTTGTTTTCGACCGATTCAGGTTTAGAAATATGAGATGAGATGGGGATGGGATCGGTGAGAGCCCGTTCCTCGTCCAAATAAAGACCATTAAAACATATGTTACCCTCCTCATCTATGTAATTATTTTTGAGTTCATTCACCAGTGTTATCCATACATTCCGAAAATTTCCACGTGTCTTCATGCTGTTGGTTACATTTTTCACAACGCTTGTGTCGAATAATTTCTCGTGGTACTCCTTAAGTTGATACTCCCTTGGGAATTGAAAAATTGTATCCTCATTTTCGAGCTGTATTGTGACCACCTTCACAATCGTTTTTGCATTCAGACAATCGGATACGAAATGAAATTTCGCACGTGGTGAAGTCATGCTTTGTATGTTTGTTGAATTATAAGTCTGCTATCAAGACTTATGATGAATTTAAGTACGGCTGTTGATGCTAGCAATAACTGAAAAGTTTATTAAAACACATAATTACATACATTAAACCTATTCAATACATTATAACATTACCTGAATCAACAAACAAGTACATTAATTCACAAATGAATATGTTTGTTTTCAACAAATATACAATTTTTGACAGTGTCAAATTTATACAATTGAAAATGAACAGTAGTCAAGGTATCTGGATATGATGCCTTGATAAATCTTTGAGAAACCTCGCAACCCTGATATCCGCTCAGACGACTGCACTGAGCGCATCGTTAGGTTGGACGAAACTCCAAACTTACATATATATTATATATATATATATATATATTATATATATATATATATATATATATATATATATATATATATATATATATATATATATATATGTATATATGTTAAGGAGTTATATGTTCCGAAAGATTTTCGCCGTCGGATCTATGTAGAAAACTTGTTCTTCGGAATGAACTGAGTGAAATATTTCAAAAATTTAGACATTAAGGCTTCTTTCGAAATGCCATTTTCACAAGAAATTAAGAGGCCTCACTTTGCATACTTCATTCACTAAATATGCATTCAGAAAGATCGAGAACAATTTACTCCCCTTATTCTACCAACTGATCCTTCTTACAGTTAGATGGAGGCCACGTACCTGAATTACCCGTCGCACCCTTTTCTAGACATGATCTGCAGAAGAACGTCGAGATTTTCAAATTGGTTCATCTAGTAAACTTAGTTTTTTCTGTGTATATATATATATATATATATATATATATATATATATATATATATATATATATATAATATATATAATATATATATATATATATATATATATATATATATATATATATATATATATAATATATAATATATATATATATATATATAATATATATATATATATATATATAACATATATATATATATATATATAATATATAACATATATATATATATAAATATATATATATATATAATATATAATATATATATACAGGGTGGTCCAGAGCTACGTAATCGGTCCATAACTTTTTTGTCATTGAAGATATCGAAATTTTCAGAGCAAATATGGTCTGATTAAGTCTATTTTTCAAAATTATTTAGAGGAAAATTGCACTTCCGGTTTCGCCGGAAGTGATATCAACTTTGTTATTTCAACTGAAATACCCTGTAAATTTTTTGATTTTCGAATTTCTTATGTAATTTATAATAAAACTGTCATAACATTCTTCATACTCAAAATTAACAGTTTTCGAGTTATCAATTTTTTTCGTAAAATTTTGACAGTTGCGTCTCCAAGAAAAATAGGCTATAACTTCTTTGTTAGTAGGTCTATTGGTATGTGGTTTAGATTTTTGTAACCTTGAAACATTGTTTTATTTATTCCATGTCAAAATTTTCCATATTTCGAATTTATTATTTGATAAATCTAGGGTGAAGTTGGCAAATTTCTAACGTTAATAACTTTCTTATTTCTAATGGAATGCTATGTATATTTTTGCATTATTAAATTTTCTATTCAATTACCTTTCGATTTGTATAACCATTCACTATACCTAAAGTTGATAATAACAGAGATATTTCATAATTTTGTAATAATTTATATATCAATACACTTGAGACATCGACTAGCGAGTTATTTTTGACGTTCCATGGATACCAATTACGAAATTTGTTTAAAATTTAACTGTGTCACCTTTTCTGTTCATTAGATTTGTAGCACCTGATGCTGATATCCGAAAAGATATTGAAAAAATAGTAATTCTAAGACGTTAATATTCAATAATTATTGTTGTTTATAAACAACATATGTTTGTAGTACCTAGACTGATGTCAAATTGCAATGTCAAGTTTGACATTATCATTTTGGTCATCAGGAGCAGTACATTCGCATGATCCAACAGTTACTCCAAATTATACATTTCAATGTTATACAGAAAGAAATCAATGTTTATTAATAACAGAATCTCAAAACGTAGTTGAATCAGAATCAGAATATTTTTGATGATAAATTCTACTAGCTAGCAGAACATTTCAAACCGCTTCTCCAATACAGTAAACCATCATTTCTTGTAGCGTAAAATCCATTTTATTAACTGAAAAAATAATAGATAAGGTGACTCAATTAGATTTTAAATAATTTTCATTATTGGTATCCATGGATACGTCAAAATAACACGCTAGACGATATCTCAGGTGTATTGATATATAAATTATTAAAAAATTGTAAAATATCTTTGTTATTATTAACTTTAGGTATAGGGAAGGGTTATACAAATCGAAAGGTAATTGAATAGCAAATTTAAAAATGCAAAAATATACATAGCATTCCATTAGAAATAAGAAAGTTATTAACGTTTGAAATTTGCCAACTTCACCCTAGATTTTTTCAAGTAAATAATTAGAAATATGGAAAATTTTGACAAGGAATGAATAAAACACTGTTTCAAGGTTAAAAAAATCCAAACCGCATACCAATAGACCTACTTACAAAGAAGTTATAGCCTATTTTTCTTGAAGACGCAACTGTCAAGATTTTACGAAAAAAATTAATAACTCGAAAACTGTTCATTTTAAGTATCAAGAATTATGACAATTATATTATAAATTACATAAGAAATTCGAAAATCAAAAAATATATAGGGTATTCCATTTGAAATACCAAAGTTGATATCACTTCCGGTAAAACCGAAAGTGCAATTTTTTTCAAAATAATTTAGAAAAATAGACTTAGTCAGACCATATTTGCACTGAAAATTCCATATCGATATCTTTAATGACAAAAAAGTTATGCACCGATTACGTAGCTCTGGGTCACCCTGTATATATATATATATATATATATATATATATATATATATATATATATATATATATATATATATATATATATATATATATATATATAACAATAATAATAATAATATATTTCATTTCCAGAATCATCATAATACACATAAAATAATGAAATGAAAACAAGTCAAAGAAACATCATAAATTGAAATTAAGATATTGTACTCAATTTGTACTACAATAGTCCATGAATTCTTCGAAAGAATATGGCTCACACATTAATATGAACGAAAATACAGCCTTTCGAAATGAATTATATACAGATTACCGTCTAATACTTATTGGAATAAAATTATACATTTTTATTGCCATATATAACGTGCTATGCTCGGTATTCGAATATTTATGGATCGGAAAAAAATATTCATGAATTCTCCTAGTCAAGTTGTTATTTTTATATTAAGCAAAATAACAAGGATGCTTACGAAAAAAAAAGTAATATTCTATAAATACATAGACCTGGAAGAGAGAATATTACAAGCTCTGAAACAACTTCTACAGGATGATCTGAAATTCATATTTAGCATTGTTCTTATAGCTTGTTTCTGAATTATAAATATATGCTCAGCATGTGTACTAGGGCCCTAAAATATAATACCATAAGATGGACTGGAAGTTAGCAAAATAGATGTAGTCCGCGGAAGTAAGTATATAGAGAGGAAAAATTAAAAAGTAGGGGTTATTATTTTTTTTAAGTAAGTACACTGACCCCTCATCGCTTTCCTAAATTTGTGACCAAATCCCGTGAAAGCTCGAAACACAGCTTGCAAGCACATTTTAAAGCACTAAAATTCGATGATTTTCTGCTTATAACTTTTTCTGATGTACTCGCACAAAAAAATCTTAGAAATCAAATTCACAGTAAATTTTATACCCTACACGATGACGTAAGTCGACTTTTGAAATGAAAATTTTTCAAAAAATTAAAATTGTTTCGAAAGGTCGTGTTTCAACCGGCAACCATACTGAAAATAACCATATCGAGATCAAAACATAGGGAAACATAGATGGTGTGCTATAAAAATTTACGTATTTTCAGATTTGGAAAATTCAAAATGGCGGCCGCAAAAATCGAATATATATATATATTTTTTTCAATCACGCTTCCTCTTGAAAACATTAACGATATCGAAACGCGGTTGGTTGCAATCGATAGGGGAAAAGTTGTAGTTTTAGGCATAAAATAAAAAAAAATTTCATAAATTTTTTTACATAACTTTTTTCAAAAATTTATCAAAAAAAAATTTTGTTTGTTGAGTTTTTCCTTATTTTTGCATTGAAAAATAAAGTCAATCATTATATTCATACTCGAAATGTATTTGCCGTTAAAAAGCGCGTATTTAAAAAAAAAATTGTTTAAATACAATAATCAGAAGCCGAGATATAGAAGCTCAAAGTTCGCTTCGTACTGTGACCATACTATTAAAAATTAAAAATGCGCGTGTATTAGTCAAGACCCGTTGGGGTGCTCGGCGACAATGGTCTCCCCACCACTACGCCGAGCAGCTGCTGCGTTCATATTCGGGCGAACGCGGCAAGACTAATGATTTATTTTTGATGCAGCCAGT
>JARQZK010003785.1:27500-40000 GCA_030704885.1 Cynegetis impunctata
TCTCTTTAGGTCAGAGTGTTGACATGATAAAAACTGTAAGAGAATTCATGACAAACTATAGCAATAGAAATAATAATTGATCACTGACAAAAATATGAATGTACATGTGCACTTCTTTTGACATCTAGAAAGAATGAGTAATTGGTGGAATTTTAATTCTCGACTCTTTCAATGAGAAGAATTGAAAAATTAAAACCAAAACTGCACAATATATTTTTCCGAGGTTTCTAGAAGTTCAACTGATTTTACAATTTTCACTGGATCATTCATAAAAAATATAATATTGCAGATGTTTTTTTGATATACTTAAATATATTTCAATTAAAAATTATGCTAAAACACTTGGTTTCAATAGATTTACATCGAACTTTATAACATAATGACGCATATTTCTCCAGAGCTTCTTCCGATAGTCCGATAGTAATAATGCTATACTGTGCATTTGCGAAAAGTATAAAACATGAATTCATCAAAAAAAAATGTAACAGTTTCACACATTCACCGTATATTTCTTAGAAATTTTCGATAATACTTGACTTTTGCAGAAAGTTTAATTGTAAGTAATATCATAAGGGCATTTAATTCATTCGAAAAAAATCGAAAAAACACGTTGCTAAGTAATATTTTGACAATAAGCATGAGTGCTGGTGGCAACAAAAATCCGAGTCGAACACAAGGATTTTTGCACCTGCACGAGTGCATTTTGTTAAAAAACTATTACTTAGCATTGTGTTTTATGATTTTTTCACAGGAAAAAGTAGATGGTCAAATGATATTTGACAAGACTATTTCATGACTAACAAATTATTCCGGATATACATATGACAAACATACTAAATATTATAAATGCATACCTACATAATATATAAATATGGTATTAATTCGAAAAAAATCAAGATTAATTTGAAGGCTGAAAACAGGTTATTCATTCAATCAGAAAATTGTACAAACTTAATCATTTATGTTTCAATTAAAATATAAATTGCAATTTTGGTACATAGTAGGAAATCTCTGTTAAATCATTGATAACGCTGGGTGTATGTAAATAATTAATATTTTTTGGTCTCCTAGGAGAGTCTCCTAGGACACTGCAAAATATTAATGATTTACATACACCCAACGTTATCAATAAGTTAAAAAAGATTTCAAAAAATACTGATCTCCTAAGGCTATCATAATTACTTGTTATCGAAGGTATTGTAATTTTTGGTGATAACAGATGTCTAGTTTTGCCACAAGTAAACTCGAAAAAACTGCTGTCAAGTGCTGTCATACAGTTTTTTCATCTAGAAACTATTTGTAATTCAAAATTGCGCATTTGCGATTGGTGGATATTAAGACGAGAGAAATAGTCAATACCAATAATCTGTTAATAGTCCAGTCACCAGCGGTAAAAAAACTGTAAAACCGTGGAATTTTGAGAATCAACACCGATTTTGATAAAAATTTGGATTTAAGTTCTACTCACCCTCTTCTTCAAAGTCTTTACTCTGCCGACATGTCCTTTTTATTTTTTAAGGGTGTAAACTACCCCTTAGCGCAGAAAACTAAAAAATCATAGATTTTAGCATGCATTTAGTTGAAATTGAGTTTAAATGAATTATTTGTAGATCTAGTGACTTATTCGAATAAGTTTATGATTAATCAGACAGTTGCAACCCCTTCAAACCATTCCCTGATGGTAGTTATTTCTTAAACTAGTTTTAAAGGTATTTATAACTTGAAATGATTGAAAATTGCGTCATATGGAAATATTATACTCTATTAAGATGAAATTATCATTTGCCGAGACGCTTCAACCCTTATAAGTCATTTCCTGAGAACATGAATTAATGAAAAATATTCTCAATGATTTTTTCTGAGTGAGAAATGATTCAAAGGTGCATGAATATTGAATCGGGAATATTTCATCAGTGATATATACCTAACTCTCGTCGTTTTTTAAACGCAACCCTTATAAAAGTCACCCCTTGTGACCAAAAATATGAAAATTGGTTTTTTTTGCAGTAATAATGAGAGAAAATGATAAAAATTTATTTGCACTGAATATAATTTTTCGTTTCCTCGTCGCTCTCGGTATCCACATCTTCCTCTTGGTCTAAAATTGGTGTCCTGTTGAGACAAGTAACTCGTCGGTAACCGCACGCTGAAATGCATCCTGTTTTGCAATTACAAAAAAACAATTGCAACAAGCTCCTCACGTGCCGGTTCATTTTGGTTTTTGATTGGATGTAAAATTCCGTCAATTTTAATCCAACCATAATAAAAAAAATTGATATTTTTGTTACCCAGCCATATTATTACCCAGCACTAACTGTTATGACAAGAGATGACAATCTAACAGCATTTTTTCAGTGGTTAAATTAATAAATGAGTTGTATCTGATTTGTTCGAGGTATTCAGACAAGTTTGTTACACGTTTCAATGTATTTAAGGTATAGTGTATTTAGTAAGTCGGGACAACATTTTGGTACAGTATCTACCGACTTCTAAAATATCTTCAAGCGTTGAAGATCATAATGAATCTTCGCCTTACATCTTATGTCGGAACGTTTTCCTAAAATGTCGATAAATTTTTTTTACCTTTATTGAAGAAGGCAGAAGTTGAATCACATCCAGTGAAGCTGTGAGAAAATAATATCAAATCTGCACTGTTTGAACATTCAATTTCTAAATTTTTAGATGAATATGCCAGTGAAGCGAGATTTTGCTCTGAAATTAAAAATTTAGAAAGTTGGTTTTTCGACGATCACTTTTTTAAGCTATAATATTTTCAAAAATCATATTCTCTAGGGAATTTCAGAGTCTTTGACACCACCTTGATTAAAATTTTTCTCAACCTTTCATTCGAAAAGTTTGACCTCAAAGGGCTTGGGTGAGCCACAATTAATACGCGAATGAAAACAAAATTTTTAGTTAGGACACCCCTACAATTAACCTCAGGAAGAGTTCTTTATATCATGAATATTTTTTGGTTTATTTGAGACAAATGCATTTTTTTTCAAAATAACGAAAATGCAGTTTTCAATTCAATCAACAATTTTTTATAAATTAAGCATTCTAAACTTTAAAAAAGGACTCTTGAGTTTCACCAAAACATTGCACTCTTCTCAAATTATTTAAGGTTTAATGTTTTCAATTTTGGGTTTCCCGAAAAATAACCATTCTTCAACGAGTAATAACTCAGACGTTGTTTGGTTTACAAAGGTCATTTGAAAACGAATCTCTTTTTTCTATTATTAGCTACATTTTTTGTTTCTGATGATTTTTCCGATAAAATGAAATTTTTTTGAATTAGTCGTGAAAAACTGTTTAACAACATGCGTTTTTTCAATGAAAATAGCACAGCTTCAATCGTTAATAACTCGAAAATTATCAACTTTACAAAAAAACTTTATGGAACAAAAATTGCTCAGAATAAGTCATTTTATCAATTTCTGATTTTATTTTGATTAAAATTTATTTCATCCCTTAAAAGTGGTAGCTTTCACCCCTAAGGCAAAAGCACACTTCGGCACATTATAGATTTTGAAGAAGGTTATAAATGGTACCTAATTCCCAATTTTCAGGAAAATCGACCTTGATTCTCAAAATTCCACGGGAAAACGGATGCCAACTGTACTATAATGCACAATCTACATCAACAAATCTCAATCGATTTAAAATTTCCGCATACATAGTTGCAATAGAACGCATTTCTCGGTTTGAATCGCGTTGTTCTCGAGTTGCTGTATCAATTAATAGCAGTAATGTACGAAATTACTTAGAGGTACTGGAATAAACACGATCGTAATTATTCAGTCACTTCGAAGAACTGCCACATTCCTGAGAAATAACTATTCGTTTGGACGTTTATTGAGAATTGGAGCAGAAAACCACATCGTGATTCAGGGCATTCCATGTAATTAAATGGGGCCGTTTAGAAACATGATAGCCTTTCAGTGAATAAATAGTTTTTTTATGAGCCTGTGATTAGATCATGGAAAAGTATGTATCTGTTTTATTTAATATCGCATTATAAGAAACGACTAGTGTTTTCGTCCTTTATCGATATTTGTGAGACTATAAAAACAAAACAAAATATCATTAGGGATGGGAAATTTGGTGGAAAAGTTATATGTTCATACATATACTTAATCTCATGATATATTACAACACCCAAATGCCAAATAAGGGAAATTGATTATAAACAAAAATATCCGATTTTCAGCCTTGTTGATTGTGACTCTGAAGGTTTTTGGTGCTGAAAACTAGCCAGTTAAAGACTTTTACACCCCCAAACATAGTCCAAATTGGTTCAGGGGATTGAAAATGTTTACGTGGACGGGATTGATTTCAAAAAGATGGTATTTCATGGTATAAACTTATTACCCCAATTGCTATGATTTTGATGTAGAGAAGACTTGAATTTTTGCGTGGTATTTGGAGTTTTGCGCACCTCACAGCTCCTCGAAAAAATCAGATTGAGGAGAAATGAGAAACTTAGTGACAAACTTCTGCATTTCACACGTTTGTTACTTAGTTATATTACAACACAAATATATATATATATATATATATATATATATATATATATATATATATATATATATATATATATATATATATATATATATATACTAGGACATTGAATTTTTCTTGGGAATATTGGTTCAGCATTGGTAGTTAAAACTCCATAAATTTTTCGTTTATACTATATTAAAACGTTTCGACCAACATATGTAGTCTTCTTCAGTTAGGAATTACTTTAATCAAAAAAGGTAATCTCCACTATAACATTTACACTTTTCTAAAAAAATTTTCTCAAACGGACACGACAAATATACGAAACCTTCACAAATACTTAACATTAATATAAATTAGTAAAATTCTTTTCATTGGCACCTTCGTTGCTTCATCACGTCTCTATTGTAACGTAAGTTTCAATAGAGACGTGATGAAGCAACGAAGGTGCCAATGAAAAGAATTTTACTAATTTATATTAATGTTAAGTATTTGTGAAGGTTTCGTATATTTGTCGTGTCCGTTTGAGAAAAATTTTTTAGAAAAGTGTAAATGTCATAGTGGAGATTTCCTTTTTTGATTAAAGTAATTCCTAACTGAAGAAGACTACATATGTTGGTCGAAACGTTTTAATATAGTATAAACGAAAAATTTATGGAGTTTTAACTACCAATGCTGAACCAATATTCCCAAGAAAAATTCAATGTCCTAGAATATAGTGAAACGGTTCAAGAAATTTAAAAATTTTCAAGTATATATATATATATATATATATATATATATATATATATATATATATATAACATTTGTTTTCCACTGACATCACACAGAGCCAACCACCAGGTAATGATGAAACATCTAGAAAATCCAATTATGCATCATATCCTAACATAAACAGATTGACAAAAAAATTGAAAAATATATTTCAAAGTGATAAAGTGAAAATTGCCATTTGAAACCAAAAAAAATTGTAGAATTCATACACAAAATTAAAACATCAATTTCAAACACCACACAAAATCAACGTAATTTATGAAGTAAAATGTGAAGATTGTGAAAGAGTATATATAGGACAGACATCTCAGTGGTTAAAAAAAAGACTGGATCTACATACATCAGAGATAACCAAACGAACACCCTGAAAGATGTGCACAAGCAACCCATGCATTCAATTTAGATCATAAAATGAATTTCAAAGACGTGAAAGTATTAAAAACTGAGCGAAATTATCAAAAACGGTTGGTATTGGAAATGATTGAGATTAACAAGCAGGAAAATATCATCAACAAAAAAACAGATACAAATGGGTTGAGTGATATATAAATACTCAAAAGAAATCAAAAGAAAACTATATATTTTACGATGGTCCAGTCGACGAATGAAGAACACAGAATTAAAAAAATGTCATGAGAATGAAATGAATTGACAAAAGAATTTTCAACTTTTATATTCACAATTGTTTCAAATATTTATTGTTCTCTATTTATAATGTTTTGAAACTGTAAAATTAGTGTTGTAATGTCCCAGTTTAGTAATTTAAAATCGTAAGACGAAGAATGTTTAAGGCTGAGAAAATTTCTTCCCTTAACCTCAAATTCAGTAAGTCAATTTGTCAAGAAACTGAATAGATATTAATATCAACAACAAAATAATATATTCCAGAAGCCCTGATAAAGAATTAAATAAAATTAGAATGCTTGACGAAGAAGGAGTATCTCTTAATCTCTCCCTAAACGAATCGAATAAGCAAATTCATCACGAATTTTAAGTATTGAAATAATTATCTATATTTTCAACTAATAATTGCCGTAAATATCTTTACTCAAAATAAAAAACTTTCAAAAATTGTGATGTCACTGTTATTAATTCATTGATGACATTACACTGAAGACACGACTTTTCAGCGTGCCTGTTCAGGCACTTCATATTCTCACAGAGAATTGATAACAACACACAGTTTGATTTGATATTGATGCCCAGTAGGAAAAAAATCTTCAATGAAGTACCCATTCGTATGTTGAAGCTACCAATTTAAAGGTTACCGTAACATTTTCCACTAAATATATTAATATTGTAAATAAAACTTCACAGTTTTTGATTATCACATTATTTATAAAAAAAAAATATAGTGAAAATCAAAAACTGTGAAGTTTCATTCACAATATTATAATGAATTTTCATCAAGTATCGTCCCAATCAATTAGTTAAATATATCAATGTATTTCTCTGAAACCTGATAAATTTCAACACTTAAATTTTAGAATCAGAAAGGGTGAAATCAGGAATAATGTTAAATCATGAATATTATTCTTATATCAGTTGAAATTATGTATAATGCAATATTTCAACACCACAAAAATAAGTTTTATCAAACACAAAAAGAGTTAGAAATATAACATTCAATAAATATCTGTTGTAATCAGTAATTCAATAGGAAATTTTATAGAATCATAAATTACCAGAAATGTATTATAAAGTGATATGTAATTGGTAATCAGGCAAACTTTTTTAAAAGTAATTTATTCACGCTACAGTTTCGAGGTTAGGGTTTTCCTCTTCTTCCGGCTAAAAAGACATGGTTAAACATATAAGCATCACAAAAAACTTTCAAAACTCACCAGAATGAACAACAATTAATTGTAAACTAAAAAGCATATAGTATGAACACTAAAAAACTTTTCTTAAAAATCTTTCTTTATAAATTCAACAATCAAAGAACCTCTATCTGAATTAAAATATCAATTGTCAAAGTAATACACAGATACACTGTTATAAAGTACAGCGGATCACAGACAAACACGTAGAAAACAACACATTAATAATGGTCTTATGTAAGTATTAAATAGCGAGCTAAACGATAAGTACAACAACGCAACACGCATGCTCAAGATTATTAAAAGGTTAACATTTATCGATTAAATTATAGTATATTTGACTTAACTCTCTATATCATATCTACTGTTGACTATGTTATATTTTTTAATAAAAATAATTTCAGCGAAAAATCTCTTTTTATAGTTATTTTCTTTATGTAAAATTTCTACGTTATCTATATTTAAGTTGAACCAATGGCCAATGCTAGGATGATGTTCAACTAATGCTGTCTTATTATCTACTAAATGTTTTACTGAATTTATATGACCAGCCAATCTAGAACTTAAATGTTGCGACGTAGTACCTACATCGCAATTTTCACAGTCAATTTTATAAATCAAATGGGATTCCCATTTCTTAGGAATTCTGTCTTTTAGCCTTGTGAAAAATAGCCTGTCAAAATTACACTCATTAACAGTGACAAATTTAACATTATAGCATTTAATACTTATCTACATAAGACCATTATTAATGTGTTGTTTTCTACGTATTTGTCTGTGATCCGCTGTACTTTATAACAGTGTATCTGTGTATTACTTTGACAATTGATATTTTAATTCAGATAGAGATTCTTTGATTGTTGAATTTATAAAGAAAAATTTTTAAGAAAAGTTTTTTAGTGTTCATACTATATGCTTTTTAGTTTACAATAAATTGTTGTTCATTCTGGTAACTTTTGAAAGTTTTTTGTGATGCTTATATGTTTAACCATGTCTTTTCAGCCTGAAGAAGAGGAAAACCCTAACCTCGAAACTGTAGCGTGAATAAATTTCTTTTAAAAAAGTTTGCCTGATTACCAATTACATATCACCTTATAATAGGAAATTTTGTAATCTGTAAGTTTTTATATCAGTGATTCTTCAATTTTCACTTAGTAGGTGGTTATAAAGAACTCTCTTCTTTAAGTATTATTCTTGATATTGCAACTAAGTAGTTCAATCTCCGGATGCAACATTGTAACCACAAATGTGTATTGCTGGTGGCCTTCTTAGGTAGAGGTAGTTTCATGAGACTTCAACGTGACGTTAAGAACGAAACTGAGACATTATTTTCAATAATTCAATCTTAATCAGGAATTGGTTAACTATGCACCATTAACACTAAAATTAGTTCTACAAGATGAAATAAACTATAGTTTTAATCCGAATAGTAATTGTGGAATTAGTCTGCTACATCTGAAGTAATTGAAGAAGTTAATTGCCAACTCGCTGTTGGAAAATTACTATGATTCCCATGGAAAGTGTTATTATGAAATTATATACTTTACAGTTTTACGCATTATAGAACAGTTCCTCAATATTTTCTGATGAAAATATTTCAAATTATTGCAGGAAGATGAAGGAAATAAATGAGATAGGTATTTCTTAGACCTATAAATTTAGTCGGATATTTCTGTATGTCAAAAATATTCTGGCAAGTCCGTGTTCAATGTTGGACAGTTTTTTCAAAGTATATTATTATCCGTGTTATTGAAAACTTGAAATTAAATACATAAAAAAATGATGAAATTTATTTGTAGCTCTCTAACACCAGCGAAAAGATTATTTGAAAGAGAATCAAATAGAAACGTCAGTTGCCTAATTCGACATAAAAGAAATTGATCTGAGGTTAATTTCAACAGTTCTAAGAAGATCTAAAATCAAAATGTGAATTAAATTTTCAAATTTTTCCGTACTACTTTCGAATTCATTTTCAGTTGATTCGCTCCTTGAAAATAATCGGTTGGATATGAGCATTGCTACCAGCGTTGCCTGCATTCGTGGTAGAAAAATAATGCATTGCTGAACTTTACACCTACGAGTGCGAAGTGACATGAGTTTTCGGCGATTGGCATTTCTGTTTGATCTGAATTTAAATACTTATCGGTTTACGTTGTCATTAGTGCTTTCCTTATAAATTATGATGTGGTTTATCCCACACGGTCGATGGACAGGACACTACTGATGAATAAGCTCACAGAAAATAATAATGAGCCTGATATCAATCACTGCCAATGATTGACCGCATATTCATTATCATAACGTATTTTTCATTAGGACAATGTCCAAAATTTATTGATAATAATGAATTGCTGTGATTGATCAATCAACGATTTTGTTGTTATAATGAAATCAAGGTCATTATGATAATGTAATTAAATCATGAATCTAATGAAAATAGTCATCATCATAATGTTATTTACATCAGAGCAATGTGCAAAATACATTAAGTTAATGACCACATAGTGATTAATACTATGTACCTTTAATCATCACGACACATTGTCATAATCCCTCTTTTAATAAAGCTATGTTCAATAGGCATAACATTAATGATTGAAAACATTAACCTATGTATAGTTCATCATAGCAATGCACTGCATTCATCACCTAATGTATTAAGTCATTCGGTCAATGTCCGAGAGCATTGGGACAATGCTTAAAGAATCACCGATTGATGAATTTCTGGCTGCACCCCCACCGTCTCAACGTAAATATGCCAAATTTCCGCCTAATTCGCTATACGAGTATCTATCTAACGCTAACAGCCAAACGGTGAAGTGTTATTTGTGTATAAGTAAATTTTTGTGGAAGCAGTTTCTTTAGAAGGTGGTAAGTACAGAAACTGTATTTTTTAAATCTTGTTAGTTTTTTATAACATTTGAATAAAAGTTACGAAAATATTTTTTGCCAGAATACAATCTCAAAAAAATAAGTAGTTACACTGAACCGTGTGGAAAGAGACGAAAGAATAAAAACATGGCGTGTTTCGAGCACTTATTGTAAAAATATATAAATATATTGCATTTTGAACAATTTTTATATTATTTCGCGAACTACTATGAATTTTGCTATAAGAAATAGATATGCTCAATAATGGAACTTGCTCATACATTGTTTTGCTAAATACCCCTGTAAATTCAGTAAATTACTGAAAAGAAAATTGTATTTACAAAAACTCTACTATTCACTAAAATTGGACGGTCTACACTATTTCAACATCATCTTGAAAAATAATCATTTATTGCAGGTTGTGACGATACTTGACGATCTGGATCTGAAGTAGACCCCGAAATATTCCAAGCACCATCATATCAATTCAGTATTTAATTTTCCTCAATACAAATCATGGTCGGACAACTATCTGTATAACAACCCAGAGTGCCCTCCACCAAAGATATTGGAAACCAACAATTCACCGCTGAGATCGAAAATGCAGAAACCCGTCGCTAGAATACAAACTTTCTGACATAAGATGTCTACTTTGCAACTGTGGCGTAGGTATGTTTTTTTTTAAATTATTGAAGAATTTTCCTTGTTCATTTTATGTAATATATTAAATTTTCCATGGTCAACAAGTATATTTTTCATGACTTTTAATTTCATCTTGTATAATTTCATGTATTACCTATTACATTCAATAGGTATAATATAGCTATAGTTGCAACTAACTATTATAACTTTACTTCTAGATCGATATGGACTCAACCATGAAGAACGAAAATGATAATTTTTTTCTCAAAAACTGTGAAAAATTATTGCATTTCTGTTCAATGGCAATGTCAAAGACAAGGCGATTGAGTATTTACTAGGCCCATTGGAAATCGAAAATATCGAGGAAAGTAAGTATCTGCTTGTGTAGATTGTGTATTTCAGTGAATGGTGTTCACCCCGTGATGCTAATGTTATAGTAGTTCAAAAAGAGCTTGATATTATTATTCTATGTCAGGGTTGAAAGAGAACACTTTTTTCATTTGTTATGAAATCAAATGACAGCTTGAGAATAATTTGATACATATTTCGTGAACATCATTTAAAGTTCATAACATACTCATTTCATTAAAATGTAGTGTCCCAATGAAAAAGAAAATCAGTTTTCTAAAATCTGGAATTCACCTTTTTCATTTTTGACCATAATATATTTTTATTTCTAGATGGGCGAGATGAAGCAGCCACCAACAAAGTTGTAAAGAACGATATTACTGGAAAAATGCATACCAAAAAATTTTCACTTACAGCACTCATTTTTATATCTTGCAAAAACACCACAAGAAATTGAAGAATGGATATACATTTTGAATTCGCAGAAAACTTCAATTCAATCTTTTGTGTTCGCAATTGGCGAAGATATAACAAAAATTCAAGGAGAGTTATATACATACTTCGATGGAATTAGATATAAGTTTTTCAATGTTATAAGAGCTGTTAATAGTTGTTTAAATATTATTTATGTTTCCAATTTAAGTTTTTCTCCAGAAAGTATTATGTTTTGGTCGTTTATTGAATACTTTTTTTTAAACCTCGCGCTAATCCAGGAATTGTATACAGTAAAACACATATCTTATGTCAATATTTGAAAAATAAATTGTATTATTCCAATTCAATGAATCTTTTGTGTCTGTTTGTAGTTATCTTTGCAACGTACTCGTTCGACAGTGCCATCATAATTGCTTGGAGCATATATATATATATATATATATATATATATATATATATATATATATATATATATATATATATATATATATATATATATATATATATATATATATATATATATATATATATATATATATATATATATAAATATATATATATATATATATATATATATATATATATATATATTTATACATATAAGTATTTATGAAAACAAAAGGTGCAACCAGTAGGCTCAGATTGATGTATTTTTACATTATATTAACGTCTTCGAACATTGAACGATGTTTGAAAGTCATTGTGCGCATGGCTTAGAATCAATGTATCGCTGATTGAGTCAATGTCCTGGATTCCTTAATTCAATGACTGCAGGTGATCGGTTGATGTACAGAAAACATTAATATCATGCTGGATGTTGATTGAATGATACACAATGGTCATTAGTAGAATGTACTTTGTTTTGAAATCGAGGTGATGAAATCAATGCCTCTCGGGGATTGATATAATCACTTGAACATCAAGCAATCAATAATAATACATTGAATCAATGAACTTGAGCATCGGTTGAAAATTGATGTCCGAATACATTATCTCAATGGTTTTATTCATTATATTCACGTACGTTTTTCGTTCTGTGCTCGTTGAAGAGCAAAACAGACTGTCTAGTAATTCCGTTGTGTGTGACATCAATATCGAATTTTCAAA